>JAECMU010116442.1:0-12635 GCA_016106625.1 Dracogyra subfuscus
CTTTATTTTTTTACAGAAACTGTCAATAACTGCAATGTCATGTGATGCAGAAGGCATGCATATGTTTTGCCTTTGGAATAGTGGATGCCATAAAATGCCTGAGAGTGTCATTTGTCCAGACATTTGTTAATCTCTATTGTGTAATAGGATTACTTTATATCAGAGCACTGTATACTCAGTGGTAGGCAAATATCTCTCATTTTGATTTCACTATTAGGCATGTGGGTAGGAAATTGTGCAGGGGAAGGGTCTCGACTGGTGAGTTAAGTTTGTAAGGGTGGGGGGAAAATCAGGTCACACTCCAAAGGAAAATGTATTAAAAAAGAATTACTTTTAGAGTGGTGGATACCCCCTCCCTCCCCTGCACAAGCACTTGACTATAGGGTTGTCTCTAATAACTGAAAGAGATTCAAATGTCTGTCAAACTCTCTCAAATGGCTGAGTACTTGGGCTATCAGAATTGTTTTATTAAACGAACAGATATTAGCAATAGCCTCTAATATATGTATTATTTTAGAATATTCGAATATCTGTTTTATATTGCTGACGCACACATAAGTTAAACTAAACACAATGCCTAGACAAAACCGATAAAATGTGACATACGAAAACACATACTAGCAACATGTATATTAAATGTAAACATTCATTAAATAATTCATTTCCACGCAGATATACTGAGTTTTGAGTTAATAACACCGTATATGTAGTATTACTTTATCACGGGTCTTTCTCGTTTTATTATCTGCGTCGTTTTCATCCTTGTTTTCTTCAAATTCAACTGGCGAACGTTGTCTCCCAGAAGACATGTTGCCGCAGTTTCCCGGACTACGATTCGGTAATGTCCGTGTATTTTCGGAGAAAA
This sequence comes from Dracogyra subfuscus, assembly GCA_016106625.1. NCBI lineage: Eukaryota > Metazoa > Mollusca > Gastropoda > Neomphalida > Peltospiridae > Dracogyra > Dracogyra subfuscus. The sequence goes on from JAECMU010116442.1 coordinate 866, forward strand.
GCACCGCAGTGGTAGAAAGTACACGAACTCAGTGGATTATTATTATTTAATTTGTTATCTTTGTAGCACGATTAGCAGTACAGTATTTAAAGTAGTACTGCTTTATGAATGGTAGTAAGCAGCAGCAGCAGTAGTAGCAGTAGCAGTAGCAGTGGCGGTGGCAGTAGCTGTAGTAGCAGCAGTAGTAGCAGTAGCAGCAGTAGCAGTAGTAGCAGCAGTAGCAGCAGTAGGAGCAGCAGTAGCAGCAGTAGTAGTAGCAGCAGCAGTAGCAGCAATAGCAGCAGTAGTAACAGCAACAGTAGTAGCAGCAGTAGTAGTAGCAGTAGTAGCAGCAGTAGTAGTAGCAGTAGTAGCAGCAGTAGTAGTAGCAGTAGTAGCAGCAGTAGTAATAGCAGTAGTAGCAGCAGTGGTAGCAGCAGTAGTAGCAGTAGTAGCAGCAGTAATAGGAGTAGTAGCAGCAGTAGCAGTAGTAATAGCAGTAGCAGTAGCAGCAGCAGTAGCAGCAGTAGCAGTAGCAGAAGCAGCAGTAGTAATAGCAGAAGAAGCAGTAGTAGTAGTAGCAGTAGTAGTAGTAGTAGTAGTAGCAGTAATAGTAGCAGTAGCAGCAGCAGTAGTAGCAGTAGTAGCAGCAGTAGTAGCAGCAGCAGTATTAGTAGTAGTAGCAGTAGCAGGAGCAGCAGTAGTAGTAGTAGCAGTAGTAGCAGTAGTAGTCGCAGCAGCAGTAGTAGTAGCAGTAGTAGCAGCAGTAGTAGTAATAGTAGCAGCAGTAGTAGTAGTAGTAGTAGTAGTAGTAGTAGTAGTAGTAGTAGTAGTAGTAGTAGTGGTAGTAGCAGCAACAGTAGCAGCGGTTGATTGATTGAAAACATATTGTATTGCATAAACAAAAGGATTGGGCACAAGTTTATCAACTTACTAGGCCCTCTCCTATATACAGCAACGGTGTTGGTGGTGGTGGTGGTATTAGTAGTGGCAGTAGTAGTGACAGTAGTAGCAGCAGCAATGGAACTGACTTTAACAGCAGCAGTAGGACAGACATTATTTAGGCCTGTCGTCTAGAAGGTTTGTCGAAAAAAGGTTTAGTTTAACAGTGCATGGATTAATTAATCGTCGGCTATTGGGTGACAAATATTTGGTAAATCTGACACACATTCATTAGAGGAAACCCGCTACATTTTTTATTTTTTTTAATGCAGCAAGGAATTTGTCGAACAACAGCTTATAGTTAGGCTACGTGGTCCTAAATCACTGTACTGTACCTGGGATTGAAACTTTCTGGGTTAATTAATGTACGAGTGTTTGCTTGTGATAATATCAACACACGTGTATGTGATTGTTACAAGCAAATGTTGACAATACAGGGTTTTTGTAAGTATACTTTACAATATTTTAAAATATTGAATGGTGGAGTGCTTGATGAAATTGTATGTGATCATACCAGACTTGAGTACAATGTGGTTCGAGGGTCGAACCTCTCCCACCTGCTCAAACGAATTTTCTTTTCTTTTTTCTTACTATATTTTTCTGGGCACTATACCTCTCCATCCTGCTCAAGCGAATTTTCCTTTCGTTTTTCTTATTATATTTTCCTGGGCACTATATATCGACCCCCACCCCCATCCTCTAACAATTTCGTTGCCAAAGACTAGACTCCTCCCCCTCACACACGTTTCATAAATTCTTGCATATGAGCCTGTCAGTGTCATATGCTAAAAAAAAGCATTATATAGATATGGAAACATAAATACTATTCCAAGCAAGAAAGTAAGTTTTAGACAGTTGTCAGAAATGTTTTAAAGGAACACAAGTACATGACGTACCTTTAACCGCTGGTAGCAGTTCGGGCAGTAGTGCGTGTGTGGTGGTGGTGGTGGTGGTGGTGGTGGGGGGGGGGGGGGTACGTCAGTACGTAACGCATAATCTTTCTTTTTCATACCCTCTTTCTCCCATATCAGGTTTCTTGTCAGAAAGTAATTTGAGAGTACGTATTAATACAACCAAAACAGACAAAACTTTCCCCAACTTTGGTGGTTACGGTTTGAAATGTTTTAAAACTAACACATTTGTCACAGTTGTTCTCTTACTATCGTATAACTTAACATATAAAAATATATATATATTAATTTCCCAGATATTAGGACAGACCTATGAATTTTTACCCTCCGTAATTTCCCTGCGTGTAACGTTTGATAACGCTAAGCTACGCAGTGCGCGCACACACATCACACACACTACACAAACACACACAAACACGAACACACATTCATGTTCAAGAGGGCGAGACGGAACCCAGTGGTAAAGTGTCCGCCTGATGCGCGGTCAGTCTAGGATCGATACCCGTCGGTGGACCTATTGGTCTATTTCTCGTTCTAACCTGTGCACCACAACTGATATATCAAAGGCTGTGGTATGTGCCATCCTGTCTGTGGGATGGTTCTTATAAAAGATCTCTTGCTAATAATTGAAAAATGTAATCCAATATCCGTTGACATCCAATAGTCGTTGATTATTAAATGAATGTGCTCTAGTGGTGTCGTTAAACAAAACAAACTTGTTTTCAGATTTCCGTTTTCTGAGAATAATATGCACACGCATAAACATTCGTTTACTGTGATATGAATTTCAAAGCTATGATAAACTGAACCATGATGGAGTTAAATCCATGTCATTCCTCTCGGCAATTTTAGTTTTTGAATTATGGACCATTGCCATAATTCAATTATTTTTACAAAATATCATTAATAAATAGAGTATGGTGGTTATAAAGATGGCTGAATAAAGTACATTTAGAGACAAAATAAAATTATTTTTGTTCAGGTAATACTTTGTTACACCGTTAAATATTGTCTGTGACAATATGTCTTTAATACTTTGATAGATTTAAAGTTATTTCAATAATTGAATAATAAAACATACTAATGTTTATACTTCTATATGAGGTATTTTGTGAATATAACTATTATTACGAACATATGCCAGCCATGCTAAGGTGCAGATTTGGATGGGAATCCCTATTTATATCCAGCTCACTTGATTTTTTTTAATATTATTTATAATATATTAATATTTATTTTTAGTTAATATATTTTTTAATCTTCGGATTTCAATTCTTAAGGGGAGATAATCACGTGAACCTTAAATATTTTATCAATTACATTTAAATTATTTTTCGTTTATTTTGTCTATCTGTCTGTCTGTATGTTTATCGATATGTGTAGCTAGCTAGATATTTATGGGTTAGATTATTATTTCGACAAATTGTACGATATTTTGCTTCGTCGATCTTAATATAGGAACTATATAAACTTGGTGAACATCACTTTAACTCAGCTTGTGCATGACCTAGGGTTATATTTATACTGCAAAATAACTAACATAAATATAGGCCGCAAACTACTTATGTATGTGCGTTCGTGCGTGCGTGTGTGTAGGGGTGGAGAGGTAGCTTAAACATGCAGCCATACTACTCTATGAATAATAGATTCCGGTTGATTTTCTTATACAGAGATTTTCCAGTTTAAAAAAAAAATAAAGTTGTATATTGTTACTGTGAAATGGCTATTCCCTCACCCACCCCACCCTGTTTCGATAAACGCCTAGCGTAGTTAGCTGAACCTGAATCAGAATGCTCAATTTCGATTTTGTTTTAAGGGGAGATAACTCTGCCAACCTAGATGTGTTATGTCGGTGAAAAACAAAATCGGCGTCGATCTTCGGTGCATAATATATATAATCGTTTACATTGCTGTGCTCTGAATTTTATGTTTTATTTTGTTTTACTGTCTTCTCACCTGGCTCCTGGCTATTTTAAAATAATCAAGAGCCGATCAAGGAGTGTGGAGACTCATCATCCATCCACTTTTTTGGCAGAAAATATAATAAACATTTTTCCAGTATCCAGGTCGAGACGTGCCCCTCCCTTTTAATAGCTCACCCCTTTTCCACATCTAGATAATAATGACGTTGATGATGATGTCGCTGTTATTGGTAATGATAATAATGGTGATGTTTGTACAATGGTTCAAATTAATGCAATGATCGTTGTAATAAAACTTTTAATTATTATTTATTTACATGTATTTTACATATTACAGCTGCAATTTTGGTTATTTTGCGTTTGTTATATAGAAGTCGTTTTGAGATCTGAGGTTCTAAAACAAACTCATCTAAATCTACGATGTCAGGTCCGTTTTAATCGAACATCTTACAAAAAACGTTGTTCATTTAAATAGCCATTGGCGTTCACTATTTCCACTGCACCAGTTAGTGTCAAAACAGATTACTGCCGCGTCTGTTAATCAAATTCCTGTTTTCGTCCATTAGAGTACATGGTTTAATACCAGATACGCACTGACACTTCCAACGTCATAAAACGATCATCAATGACACTTAACGGCCGTTTAATATTCGTCATAATATATATGTCTTATGGGACACACGTTTCCTATCAAAAATGTAGGCACTGATTTTTTTCGCTTGTTTCTTTTACTTTCTTACTTTTTAATCTTTTTCTCTCTTTTTATTTTTTTTTTACATATTAGATTTGTGGAACGTTTAGGTAAACTGTAAGGTGAATGAAAGGAACTAGATTTTTAACAAAAAGTTTTAAAATGACACGCGTGGTAAAATGATAATCTTTTTAACAGATGACAATAGCCTTTCGCGAACTGACTGGTTTTATGTGTGAAGAAAACTATTTTCAAACGGCCGTAGATCATTTCTTCTGTTGTGTGTGTTAGACTTGGCGTAAAGACGCTGAACATTGAGGTCAAAACACTGCGCGAATCGGCCGCAGTAATACTACGTTGTATTCAAAAGACTCACCCATGCATAAATATTTGGATTTTCCTCCATTCGGAAGTTTTGTCAGTTTTATGTCTGACGAGGTTCAAGTTCTCTGCCCAATGTTAACATGGTTTTTCAACAGAGGGCACTGGCGGCCGCTAACTACACGCGCAAATTAAATCGTCTGCTTTTTCCCGCGCGTGCACATCAACCATTATCCTTGATCATTAAACTGACTCATGCTGAGAAAATACCCTGTTCAAGTAGTTTGCAAATTAGATTTCATTAGCAACACTGACTGAGCCAAGATAAATACAGTTTATCTAAATATTAATCATGTCGTCGAATTTAACGTTTTGTTGCTTTTCAGTTGGTCCGACAATACTTTTAGAAAATATGTTGTATTATGGCACAAAAGCAAATTGCGCCACTTTCTTCCCGTGTTCTGTTGGAACGCACTGCCGCGTCTATAACACAGCCAATGTGTCAGCTTTTATGTGGCGTTTTGTCAAGTTCCACTTACATGCCCCGCGCGGTTCGACCCACGAAAGTATTATTTGTACTCTGTGCCGAAACAATCTACCTTTTGTAGATGACGCCTTCTTATTCCGTTGGCGCCCGGCGAACAAAAGGTACCACTGAGGCACTATGGACGTTCGTTTACCGTAATTTAACTGTTGTTCTCATAATTATATCAGTTGCCCGAAGCCACGAAGAAGTAGGAACGAAAATAAAACCTCCAAACAAGCTGCCTAAAAACGCCAGCAAGCTGAATGAATAGGGGTATTATTGCCGAAAAGCAAAGCTTTGGAAGCTGATCACCTACTGAAAGAGATTGCATTGATAAGTGTCTACAAACCATGATTGACAGGTAACGAGGTTGATTGATGCCAGAAGGAGGTGCACGCAGAGCGTGAAAGAGGCGGGCCCGTCCGGAATAACAGCACTTCTGATTGGCCACGCGGTATGGGAAACGAAGCACTGGCTAATTCGCCGAGGGCTGCCTTGTTTTCAATTGAAGCCCGAATGACTTTGTCAAAGATTTTACGAGAGTACGTCGGATAGGAAGTGCATTTCTCGCCCGAGATCAACGGAGAGAGGATCTTAGTGTGGGGACTAATGTAATACCCAAACTCGGACGTTAGCTCACAGGAGCTAGCTGCCCAAACAATGTCACAACGAAGCGAGGAGGTCGCGGGCATACCAGCCTGAGAAACAACGTGCCTCGGGAAAACTCATTCTCTCAGTGTGTATGTGTGTGTGTGTTTACTGCTGCCAGGGAAGAGGCTTTTTATTTGGTTTACAGTGTTCATGAACAGCGAAAATGGGCTGTAATTCGGCTCTTTACACCTTCATGTTCAGTCTCCTGGGTTCGGTGCTGCTGACCAAGGTGCCGGGAGCGAAGACGTCGGAAGCGGTGAGGACGTGCGAGCCCATTCGTTTCGAGATGTGCCGCGGACTGGGCTACAACGTGACAGGTATGCCGAATCTCGTGAAGCACCAGGTCCAGCAAGACGCGGGGCTTCAGCTGCAGACGTTCACCCCACTCATCCAGTACGGCTGTTCGTCGCAGTTAAAGTTCTTTCTTTGTTCCGTGTACGTCCCCATGTGCACGGAGAAAGTCATCACCCCCATAGGACCGTGTCGCCCGATATGCGAGAGTGTCAGGCGCCGCTGCCAGCCGGTTCTCAACGAGTTCGGATACCCGTGGCCCGCCGCCCTCAACTGTTCGAAATTCCCTCCTAAGAACGACCACAACCACATGTGCATGGACGGTCCCGGGGAGGAGGCCGACCCCGTCACGGACCCGGCGGGCAAGTACGGGACCAACAACAACAACCGCCACCACCACCGCATCCCCAACCTGGACACGAACACGGGCTTCCCCCGCGAGCACGCCAGTTTTCACCACGTCGGCATCAGCTGCGAACACTATCGCAATCCTTCGAAATACACCTACATTAACAGGACGGAGAGGTGCGCTTTAAAATGCGAGGAGAACGACGCCTTCACGACGGAGGACAAGTTCTTCGCCGACGTTTGGATGGCCATCTGGGCCGGGTTGTGTTTCGTGGCCACCCTGTTCACCGTGTTGACGTTCCTCATCGATTCGCAGCGTTTCCGCTACCCCGAGCGGCCCATCATATTCCTGTCCATGTGTTACAACATCTACAGCATCGCATACATTGTACGGCTTATCGCCGGCCGCCAGTCAATAGCGTGCGATACCGACAGCCAAAGTGGGAAACAAATTTTGATTCAGGAAGGATTGGAAAACACAGATTGTGCTATTGTGTTCTTGCTACTGTATTTCTTTGGTACGGCTAGTTCCCTTTGGTGGGTCGTTCTAACTTTCACCTGGTTTCTATCGGCCGGTCTCAAATGGGGACATGAGGCTATTCAACTCCACAGCAGTTATTTCCATCTGGCCGCATGGGCAATCCCCGCCATCAAGACCATTGTAATTCTAGTTATGAGAGACGTCGATGCCGACGAAATCACAGGAATTTGTTATGTAGGTAATCAAAATACACAGACTCTCATGGGCTTCGCCATAGCCCCGCATGTTGTGTACCTATTGGTGGGTGCATCCTTTTTAATCGCCGGGTTCGTGGCGCTCTTCAGAATCAGGAAGAGGGTGCGGGGAGACGGGATAAAGACGGACAAGTTGGAAGTTCTTATGGTGCGGATAGGGATATTCTCTGTCCTCTACACCGTTCCGGCGACCTGTGTTATCGGGTGCTTGTTGTACGAGTACGTCAACCGGACTTCGTGGTACGCCGCCAACAACACAAGTCAGCCCAATATTGAGGTGTTCATGTTGAAACTGTTCATGTCGCTCGTCGTCGGCATCACGAGCGGCATGTGGATGTGGTCGGCTAAGACTGTGGCCTCGTGGAGGAACTTCTTCACCAAATTGTGTTCGCGCAGGCGGGACAGGAAGAACTGGGAGCACGTGGCCGTACCCGTGCACCACTACCACCAGATTCCCCTCAAACCGAACAGGACAATACGGATGGATAAATCCAAACGGACGATGAGCAAATCCGACACGGAGACAGTCGTATGAAAGGAAGCCTATGATACTGTCTGGATTAGAACTTGTGTCTCTGGTGATGGTCGTGCTCACAAAAACGTATTAAGAGAGTGAGAGAAAGAGGGAGAGAAAGAAAGAGCGAGAGAAAGAAAGAAAAAGAGAAAACTCAGTGTTCAGAGAAATATTTAGCACTTTCAGGAGAAACTGGTCAGTATTTTGAACAGCTGGGAACCTTGGTTGTCTAGTTGACAGTCTGTGCGTTGTGGATAGTCCCTAAGGTGGACGTTGTTGCACTAGAATAAAACCACCGAAGTACTTGTGATAAAAAAGGGAGAATAGAGAAGAGGTTTATTTGCGAGAAGTCTTTTATAAAAAGGAATTACAGGGGTTTCATTACAGGAGGGCATTTAAAAAATTTACTTATATGTTGAAACACACCAGTGTGCACACTACCTGTTTTTCAACTCGAGGTATGTGAAGTCTTCTGTTGCCATTTCTTTTTTGTCTAACGGATTACTTTCAAGAAACAACGAGATGTGGTCGAGGCGTAACAAAACTCCTGGATGGTTTCCAGTTACCGAGGTGAAACCAAACAACGATTTACCTGTCTAAGTGACCCGCGTCCAAAAAATGTCGTCCCAACACTGTGTTCAACAGTCCCACTTCGTCTTGTGCACAAAACGTGTCTGCTGTTGTCGAAATACTCGCAAAATACTATTCCCAAAGTTTTGTTTTTTTGTTTTTTTTGCGTTTGAAACAAAACAACTATAAAACAAATATATTAGCCAAAAAATAATCTGCCACCAAAATAAAACAAACCAGAACATGGACCAATAGGACTGCACAGGAAAGAAAGAAATTTTACGGGTAAAAACAGATTTGTTTTGTTATTCTTTCCTCAGGACGAGACTAACTTATACTATTATAGTATAGTACCTGTCTACTACTGTTACAGACAAGGTGCCGCGAGCGTTTTTTTTTTCCTGTATTTTTTTTGTCCACGGAACTAAGAAGTCTTGGTTATTGAGCTTTGATCTTGTCAGGGGTATTTGTTGTTACATGCTTTTGTTAAATCTGTTTTCTGTTGTTCGTCTCTTAGAGATGTATTCCACTTGCAAACATTGGAAATCCTTCAAATCTTTTGTCAACATTCAGGTGTTCGTGGTTAAGATGTCCCATCGACGTCGTGTATAAAGGCTTTTAAACGTGGATCTACTGTTTTGCGGTTTAATACAATTTTCATTGACGAATCGTGCCTTCGATTTGTTTGATTTTTTTATTAAATTTTTTTTGGAGGATGGGATTGCTATTTAAAAAAAATAAAATTGGAATAAATCATGAATAGGTTACGGTCATTTCAGTGGGAGAAGTATATAAAGTAATTAAAACAAAATATCAGCTGTTTGTGGTTTTGATAATATACTTTTACACATTAGAGCAATAGTTTTAGTATTTTTGACAATAATCATATTGGGAAGTTCTCCAGGGTTTTATTTAAAAGGTTCATACTTTCATTCGATTTAATTAATAATGTGTACGTGGGTGTCGTTAAACATATATTCTGTTCTGTTAATTAATAATGTAAAAACTAAACTGAAAACGAATATGATTTTATGTATATACAGTGAAACTCATTTAAGTATCGTCGTACTAGATAAAATGTCAGGTTTTGGAGAGGTGTCGTGTATCGGTTATTGAAGTTATAGTGTTTGCATTGAGAGCAAAGAAAAAAGAAGAAGTTCATTTGACAATCCAGAACAAAGTTTTACCATCAGGTGGACGAAAAAAAGAAAGAAGCAATTATGAGGTGTAAACATTTTTAATAAACATCTAAAACTGTAAATTACAGAAAAGTACAGGCATGAAACTGAAATCTAGCTAGTTTAACATTCCGATACTAAACGTAAACAATGGCAATGCACTAATTTTCTTAGCTGTTTTGCTAGCACCTATTGTAAATCAAGTACAACTTGTTAATTACAGTTTTATTAAATATCTAAAACTGTTAAAGCTATTGTTAGCTTTGTTTCACTTTTCTAAGCATATGTAGGTCAAATTGAATGCCACTCTATATACACGAATATCCACTTTTCTTATCTATGAACAATCGAAGTGTGTGTGTGTGTGTGTATATATATGGGTATTCAATTTATTGTACAAAACGCCCACATAACGTTGATACATGTGTTAAAAGTCACCATAAATCAGTTTTGCTGACATTCACTAAACATGCTAGGTTTTCTTCTTTCTTTCTTTTTTCCCTTCTTGTTTTGACATTAGGTATTTGTTAAATGTTGCAAGTGGAATACATACAACCTTGACGAAATGTTTTTCTTATTTTGAATCTGTAGCTGTTACGACATCTAGCCTTAACGTCCACGTTCATTCTGTTACTGAAAACAGTTGCACCTATACTCTCCCAACGTTTAATAGTATATTTTTCTATCAGTATGTAAACACGACATTATATTTAAAAATAATCTAAACAAAGTGTTTTGAAACTGAAACGTTTGGGGCTTAATATAAAGACATTTGCAACTAATGCTATCTAATATTAATTTTGTATTTCCCAGTTTTCTTACACCCATTGAACTACATGATCCTGATATTCTCTGTGCATACTGATCAACAAAAGCAACGCGAATGCTAATTTATTTTTAATTAGTTTAAAATTATTCTGCTTGAATCACATTCGACTTTACGTCCATTAAAATCACAAATGGCTTGCGAACTCATTTGAACAGTCATTTACTGAATTAAAATTTTAATGGGGAAAAAAACCCGTATATATTAAAATATGTGCGTTGCTTTTGTTGTTCACTATATGATATTCTGTTTCATTTGTGTTAATTAAGCACCAGTTGAAACCGATCTTTATTACCAAATTGTGTTACTATTGTAATGGTGGACATTTATAAAAATGGGGTGGGGTTACGTTTAACTGATTTATATCTTTTACTGTGTAAAATGGTATTTAATTTTACAATTAGTTTGACAAAACGTTTGTTATACTGTAGACCGACCATTTAATTTTATAAAAATAAAAGCTATTTATTAAGAGATTATCATTTAATCTTCAAAGTTCACGTTTATTATATATATATAAACACACACATATATGAGTTTGTAAAATATTGGAAACTCACTAACAACATTATCTTAAATAATTTTAGACCTAGAGTTAACTATAATTTACATCTCAGAAAATAAAACAAACTGAAGAATACGGCCATCATCATGCAACCTGCTATAAAATTGGAATATGAGACAAGCCTGTTTTTAATTTTTGTCTAAGAAATACTGCTGTAATGCAGCTCAAAACAATTTGTTTTTTTTACAATAAGAAATTATTTATTTCTATAATTTAGGCTACATAAAATTGAATGGTCGGGACTACACTGCTCCAGTTTGACTTTACATTCTTTGAAAAAAGAAATCATTTTTCGAGACCAAAGATAATTGCAGTTTGTTTTTTCCGATCTCTATGTTCTTGACTTAATATATATACATTGTGTATATATATATGCGACCTGGTGCTAAATATTGTTCCATAAACATAGTCCCAATATAAATAATGGCATTTCACCGACAACAAAATGTGTACATATTTTGAAATGAATGAAACTTGAAATGAACAAACCTGTTTGTTTTTATTTGACAGCTTAGTGTTTTTATAAGTAAAGCACGGCAACGATCTAACAGTTATAAAAAAGTGCAGTGAGTACGTATTTTATTAATTTAAAGGAACTGTCCTGAGTCTGGTGCCATTGTAACATGTTTACGACTGACAGATTCTTTTTGATGACTAAAATTACATATTAAAGATATTTGCTTGTTTAGAATATCATTGTCTGTATAAACAAGGTGTTTGTGGTCGTCCTAATGTTTGAAGTAGCCAGAACTGAAGTTTACCTGTCAATGTACAAATATATATATATATATATATATATA
>JAECMU010116496.1:343-17884 GCA_016106625.1 Dracogyra subfuscus
GTTCCTACCTGTTCAACCGAAGGGGACTATAGGTTCCTACCTATTGAAAAGGAGGGGACTATAGGTTCCTACCTGTTGAAAAGGAGGGGACTATAGGTGCCTAAGTGTTGAAAAGGAGGGGACTATAGGTTACTACCTGTTCAACAGGAGGGGACTATAGGTTCCTACCTGTTGAAAAGGAGGGGACTATAGGTTTCTACCTGTTCAACCGGAGGGGACTATAGGTTCCTACTTGTTCAACTGGAGGGGACTATAGTTTCCTACCTGTTCAACCTGAGGGGACTATAGGTTCCTACCTGTTGAAAAGGAGGGGACTATATGTTCCTACCTGTTCAACTGAAGGGGACTATAGGTTCCTACCTGTTCAACCGGAGGGGACTATAAGTTCCTACATGTTCAACAGAAGGGGAATATAGGTTCCTACCTGTTCAACAGAAGGGGACTATAGGTTCCTACCTGTTCAACCGAAGGGGACTATAGGTTCCTACCTGTTCAACAGAAGGGGACTATAGGTTCCTACCTGTTGAAAAGAAGGGGACTATAGGTTCCTACCTGTTCAACCGGAGGGGACTATAGGTTCCTACTTGTTCAACTGGAGGGGACTATAGTTTCCTACCTGTTCAACCTGAGGGGTCTATAGGTTCATACCTGTTGAAAAGGAGGGGACTATATGTTCCTACCTGTTCAACAGAAGGGGATTATAGGTTCCTACCTGATCAACAGGAGGGGACTATAGGTTACTACCTGTTCAACAGGAGGGGACTATAGGTTCCTACCTGTTGAAAAGGAGGGGACTATAGGTTTCTACCTGTTCAACCGGAGGGGACTATAGGTTCCTACCTGTTCAATAGAAGGGGGCTATAGGTTACTACCTGTTTAACCGAAGGGGACTATAGGTTCCTACCTTTTCAATAGAAGGGGGCTATAGGTTCCTATCTGTTTAACCGGAGGGGACTATAGGTTCCTACCTTTTGAAAAGGAGTGGACTATAGGTGCCTACCTGTTCAACAGAAGGGGACTATAGGTTCCTACCTGTTCAACCAGAGGGGACTATAGGTTTTTTCTTTTTTCTTCTGTCTGTCTGTCCATATGTCTGTCTCACTAATAGTTTTCCAGATGTTTTCTCACAATGCTATGAAATATTATGTATTGCTTACAATACAGATTAAGTTTGACTTCAATGATGATTTATTGATTTTTGACATAGTTGTGGCCCTTGAACTTAGGAGAGTAGAAGACATGTATTGCTTTAGCAGTACTCTCTGAATGCTTGTTTTAGTCTAGGAATACGTTTGCACCACATATATCACTTACCTGTAATCCTGGTATAAACCTTCTGTCTTTCTCTATAACCACCAGTTGTCTCAAACTGGTTTCCAACAGGGATCGAGTTATGCCCCCTGGTCCAGGTCCAACTTCACAAACAAAACCATTGTCCAATTTCCCAGCACTGCGTACAATTTTCTTAGTCAAATTAAGATCAAGGAGAAAATTTTGTGACAAATGTTTCTTTGCTCGAAGTTTGTACAAACGAATTATTTCACCAACTGTTGGTAAAGGTGGTAATCTCATCCTCATTCATTCACTCCTAGAAACAGAAATAGAATCATTATTACAAATATTAAACACATACTAATCAAGCCAGGCACAAATGTCAGTGTGTGTAAATAACAATGGGTATTTCACTGTTAGAAAGAATTGCTTTTATAGGAAGACGAGTGCAGGGATATTGATCAGTAAAAAGACTAAAAATTATTGCCACTTTGTATAAACATTAGCAATTGGCTAACTTGACAATCAGTAGTGTCGTTAATGTTTTAATGGTCATTCTTGTTTATTTCTTAAGCAAATAAGATGCAAATAAGCAAGTTTGAAAAGAAGACCTAATAAATATATAATATTTTGTTGGTCCATTATGTTGTTTTGTTGTTTTTGACTAATTAATTATCTAGAGCAATGTTACACAAAATTGAAGTTGGTAGTTAGTAGTAAATACCATATACGGCTCTTGACAGGTAAAATGGAAATAACAGTTGGCTGGTATTATGAGTAGGCCTATCAATAGTTCATCAAGATAAAAGTTCCCCGCCTGCCCGCGAAGTTTAACTTGATGAACTAGGGTTATCAATAACGATATGCTGCACAATAACGTGTGCTGATTTTCAAACTGTCAAAATAAATTAAGAAAAAAAAACCCACTTATTTTATGCAATAGTCGATTTGTTTCCTATGAAATGACTAGGGTACGAAATGACCAGGCAGCATGGTACGAAATGGATGGTCCTGTCAATGTCATGGTACGAAGTGACAATGAATCGTATGATTTTCTAAAAACTAACGAGCTACCATAGCCATTGAAAGGGGAGTACGGGTCGAACTCATGCATTTTAATGTTCACTTACGTAGGCCTAATAACAATGTAACAACAGACAACATTAACAAATAGGAACATTGAGATAAATAAACATTTGGCACATGTCAGCAGGGGACAGTCATTGTTGTTCTTGCTAGATATTTCGTCCAGTGTTCTCTCTGTAAAAACAAATATATTTGCAATTGCATTACCATTTCAAAATAAATAAAATAAGGAGTATAATATTTTCTATTAATTTACCTACTTAATTGTAATAATAAAATACAATAAAAATAATTTAATAATAATAAAAAGAAACACGAAAAAGAAGGTGCTCAAAGAATTAGGGATGCAATATATTTACAGAAACTACTTCCTTTGATGATGGCCGCCAAATTTAAATCTGTTATTATTTTCATTTGATTTGTAGTTGTATTTTTAATTAGCATCACAATGAGAGGAAAACGTATATCCGTTTACGATGTTCTTGTTAATTTTACATCATTGTTGACTTTTATGTTGGATTGTGGAACTGGTAAATCAAAGTTACTGGATTTGTTTATTTTATTCATTATTGTTTTTTTGGTGGGGTCAAAACATCCAAAGAACAAAGAGTAAACCTACTAAACGAGTAAAGACGCCGTGTTCTAGACCGTCTCCGTGTAAATAGCAGAAGAAAAATCCGTATAAATGAAGTAGGCCTATTAAACTATTTAAGTGTTTAAATGTGTGTAATTCTTTTATTAGTTTTAACTTTATTTTTAAAGCTACATTCATGAATCTCCATCATGATCATCCATGTTGTTCAAGATGTTGATTTTTCACAGTTTAAAGGTGTCTCTGACTCAAAATAATTTGTAAAATAGTTACAGGTCCTTGCTTCTACATCTATATACAATATAGGCCTAGTATATGCACGTTTCAACTAACTTAAACTTTACAGAAGCTGTAAAAAGGTTTTTGGCACTTGTAAATTGTAATACTGGGTAACTGGGGGGCCGTAACTGGCATGCACTATAAAACTATTAAAAGTGCCAGTAGATTTCTATGTATCAGGTCGTTTTGGCCCCATACATAATATTTAAAGTATTAACATTTGTATTGTTTAACGACACCACTAGAACACATTGATTAATTAATCATCGGCTATTAGATGTCAAATCACAGTCATCAAGATTCAGGGGAAATGCAGCCAGGGTTATTTTGTATGCACTTTCCCATAGACAGGAAAGCACATACCACAGCCTTTGACCATTTGTGGTGCACAAGATGGCAGCCCTCAGAATTTGTGCCGGCAGTCAGCAATGCTGTTGCAAAAGCTATCGCAAACTTGATTTGCGACAGCGTTTCATTGCAAATCTGAGTGGTGAAAAGTCTGTAGGCATTTCTCTCTCCAATTACAGATCCTAGAAAAAAAGCATAAATTATTATCGTGTGTAGCTCAATTTCCTCAAAAAATATTACTTGGTTTATTCCAGTATAGAAGCTTACGAAAGTAAAGTTGAGATGTTATATTTTAGCATATTATTACAACAGTGGATCATATATTAAGAATTTTGACAGCATTAATCTTTTCTGCAAAACTGATTTGTGACAGCACTTAACTGCCATTGCAAACTTGTCAGAATTTCAAGGGCTGAGATGGAATGAGAAAATTAAAGTATTATTGGTTATACTTGCTAAATAATGTATATAATTATCATTATTCTGTAGTTGGCATATATCCAGAACATTTTAAATTTATTTTTTATGGAAAAAAAAAAACATTGGCATTAGAGCATGTTAATACCTACCAAAGAAACATTTCTTTTTAATTTTTAATGTAGTAAGTTGGCCAAAATGACTAGGGTTATGAGGCCGAAATTGACAGAGGCTTATGTTGATGTCTGTAATAAATGCTATCCAGTATCGGAAAAACTTGACACACTATGATCCACCACTTTGTTAGTGACATTAACATAGACTGCTATGTAACTTACAACAAATTAATATACATGTATCCATGTGTGTTTTAGTGGCCTATTGGTGCAAAAGTCAGGACACCCTCCTTTTTGTCTTGTTAGAGAATACTATGTATTAGTATTACTAACTTGATTACCGTAGGTTTTTTTTACTGCCCTCTCCCACCATAATTATTTTAGACTAAGACTTAGTAGACTTACTTAAAGTATGACTTTGACCAGTAGGATCTTCATTAATTTTCTGGTTTTGTGAGAAAGATTCCTGATTATTTTTCAGACATCCTGGTGACTGTGAATTTGTTTGAGAAAGGCCATGTGGTCTGGGGCTCACTGACAGCTGGTTTTGTGATTGGTCCACTCATCTTGATTCAGATTTTCAGCTTGAAGTGGCACCTCACTGACGGCTCCCTCTCCTGCTGTACAGCCGTCCCTCACCTCGTCCTGCTAGCACCTGTACAGAGGTTTGTGTCATTTTGATCATCCTTAAATTATATTGCTTTGCTTTATTTGAAAATGTGTTATTTTATTTAATATTTTCAAGACATTAGAATATAGCACATTGAGTCAAAAGTTTTTGTTTGTTTTTTCCCCAATTAAAAAAAACTATGACAGGGTGCTATTCAATGTGCAGGGGAGTAAAAGCGACCACTTGCCTTTCTTGCTGAAGACTATATTGTGGTATTTTTTATTAATGTTACTAGCTAATGCCGTAATGTCTGAATTAAAATAATTTTTAGATACCTGAGAGTAATACGTTTGGCACTGAGAGCTCGTCAGAATAAACCTCAGAAGTTTGAGGATGTGGAACGTGTGTACCGGGAGCAGAATGACGTGTGTATTCTGCGACTCATCGAATCCTTCCTGGAGTCTGCACCACAACTAGTCCTGCAGCTGTACATTATCCTCTTACACAGAGATTTCTCATGGTTGATCGGTGAGCCTGGCTTGGAATTCTGTCAATAACAATGATGAAAGTTTTTTGGAATTCAGCTTTTTTTTAATTATCTGTAATGTGTTTTCATTTTTTTTGCAGTTTGTTCAAAATGTTCCATACTCTCCACCTAAAATATATGATATGGTTTTGGCTGATACTCTGGATACATTCTGAACTGGGGACAGCTGTTTTATCCCATTTGCATGTTTTTAATATAATATTCTATTGCATTCAACTTATGTCAGATGTCACATTTAAAACCATATATGTTAACCTTCTGGATACTGCAGGTACTGATGTGTGGTGAAATTAGTTCGATCTCAGTTTTATATAAAAAACAACAACCCAGAATCGTGAACATAGAAGAAAGAAAAACGTACTTCCGGTTTTCTAAATTTCCTCTCTCCCCACCTCGCAATGAAAACTTCAAGTTAATCAAACATTGAAATAATGAAGTTCTGTAGCACACTAAATGTCATCACTTAAAATTATCTAAGGAATCTGCAATGTTGGTAATATACTTGACATTGTTGAGATGATCATAATTATTTTAGCACTTAGTGTAATACTGAACAGGATCTTTTATTGTTGTATGCTAAATGGTGGTTTGTTTTCAGTTCTATTTCTTGTTAGATTTCTTTCTTTCTGGCACAAGCTGTAAGGTCTAATAACTCTCCAAATGGTTGTCTAGCTCTTACAGTCCGTTTACTAGGACTAGCTTTGGAGATGAGTTTGTCAAATATTGGCTGAGGGGTAATTAAACACTTTGATGGAAATTGTACACTTTTGTTCCTACAACAAATAAGATCTACTAAGGCCAACAATAGTTATAGCTGTGTTCAGGGTTTCTTGCCAGTCCTAGACCGATGTGGCTAAAATGAACGGTTTTTAACTTTTTCAGAAAAAAGGTTGTTCCATTAGCTGATCCTTTTTGTTGATGTTTTATGTTAAGACACTGTACATTTTTTTTTCAAAGGACTGAAACATTACATTGAAAAAAAAGTTTTGTTACTTTTCAAAACAGATTTCATACATATGTTGATCGAAACCGAAACTCTACTCTTTTGTTCAACCGAAACCAAAGTCAAATTTCATAATTGCACATCACTAACTGCAGGTGAGATATCTTGCCTGACATCTGTATATAGTGTTGCATTCCCTAATTCATATTTACTGCTGTTTTGCACACCACCAGAAATAATATCTTAACACTAGGAAATAAATTAATTGAGAGTATGGCAGCTTTAGTTTTTAAGTTTTTTAATAGAAAATTCCCGAGTATTTTAATTTGAAATTTTTAAGTGGTTTTCAGCAAGTATTTTTGCTAGATAATAGTGGAGGAACATCTCTGTCTTTTTGAGGAATAATTGTAACAGCCAGTTATAATATAAATTTGACTATTTTACCAACAACGAAATTCACAAAACATTGGGATGTGAATTGTAAACATAGCGATGGGAATAATAGCTGTAAATACCAGACAGATAATCCCAATTGTGCATTAGATTTTTTTCACACTTTTAACTGATAAAACATTTGAAAATTTGAAAAATCCACAAAAATAGTACTTACATTTTCACATATAAACATTATTCTATGTATTTATTTAAGTTTTTTTATGAAAATTTATAAACTTGTATCCACTCAGTGAATGTGGTTTTGTCAAAAATTAATCTAGTAGTCAGAAACACCATCTTTGGAACATTCTTGACAACAATGATTCTAAGTTTAATTCTTTTTAAAATAATTCTATTCTTGGCATTTTCGGTCTGTTGTACCTGTTATTTCTTTATAACACATAGGTCAATATTTAAAAACCTTAGAAACATGTAATGTTTTTTTCGTTTTTGTAATATTTACCTAGATAACCAAGGGTTTGGTTACAACACTCTTGCACTAACATATTATTCAAAAGTGTTATAAACCAAATAATTTTCAGTAAGGTACTAGTATTATATTTCATTTTGACTACTACATAAAGTGTAAAATAAATCTTTGTTTTAACTCTAGAATATAATGGTTTGCCATAAGGGTTGTGTAAATTTTAAGTGGCATAACCAAGACACTAACAGAACAATGATTCACTTGAAAACATGTGCCATCTTGCCACCAGTGTACAAAGTTTGTGATATTGGTTTTATAGGTTTGTCTCTCGCGTGTTCCCTGGTGTCGCTGGCCTGGGCACTGACTGCTTACACCGACGGCCTCAGACTGGCATATCGTGACTTGTACCGACGGAACTTCTTCGCATTGGCAGTACACTTTCTGTGGCAGGCTTCCATCACTGGAGCTCGAGTCTTTGCATTTGTTATTTTCGCCACAGTCTTCAAAGCTTGGGTGTTTCTTGCGGCAGGTAAGATTAATTAATAATGAATGAATGTTTAACGACACCCTAGCACAAAAATACATTGGCTATTGGATGTCAACCAAAAGTAAAAATATAAATGAATTGATGATTAACATCAATATGAAATTTTAATAAGCAGTGTAAAGAGATGTGCAAAGTATAAATATCACAAGTATATCACTAAGCATAAATTAATTGTTAAAAATCTATGCTTTTCACCGATTTGACATAAATGTTGGACATAAAAATGTAACTGTGCATTTCCAAATTGAGTGGAGTTGGCAAGCATACCACACCAGACACATGTCATATTTGACATTTTATCATTGTTCTGAAAAAAAGTTAGTATAAATCTTGTAAACAATCTATGTCATTTTGATAAATGAAGTCATTACCGTAAGAATAGCATTTCTTAGGGTGTTATAACATCAAAATTCACTCATGACCAATAGCACTAAAATATTTCCCTCATATTTTCCAATATTTTGCTAGATGTCATATTGTACGGATTTACATAATTCTTCAATTATTGCAGGTATCCACTGGGTAGGGATGACGTTGTGGATTGCGTCCAAAGGGACCGATTTCGGGGAAGGGCAGTGTGAGAGGAATCTCTTCCAGATGGTGTCTGGGATGATCTACATCTTCTGCTTCCTCAACCTCCGTGAGGGGCAGACACGCTATCGTCTGCTCACCTACTACACTGTCGTGCTAGCGGAAAACATACTCTTTGTCGTTCTTTGGTTCACCTACAAGAATATGACCAGCCCACAGTTGGACATCATTGTTCCTGCAGTTGTATTTGGTGGATATGTACTTGGCAAGTTTGCTAATGAATTACAGAATTACATTTAATGTTAATGGAAATAATTTTTACTAGAGTATTGTCAAAATTCTACAACATCCTCTAAATGTATAAAATTATTATATGAAATATTTTATATGTGTGTGTGTGTGGATGTGTGTGTACTTGTTGAGTACAGGTAATGTATCTAAAAAAAGAGAAAACACTAGAAGTTTCTTCAGTTATTACTAAAATATATTGACATTGTTTATGTTTGTTTTTTGTTTGAATTCGAAATTGAAAATAAATAGTTTAATGATCTTTAATTGTTATTGAAAATAACCTGCTTA
Source organism: Dracogyra subfuscus (assembly GCA_016106625.1). Classification (NCBI taxonomy): domain Eukaryota; kingdom Metazoa; phylum Mollusca; class Gastropoda; order Neomphalida; family Peltospiridae; genus Dracogyra; species Dracogyra subfuscus. Next base: position 9,073 of record JAECMU010116496.1, read on the forward strand.
TTTTATGTATATAACCTATGACAGTTATTGTGTTTTAATAGCAACACCTATCCCAATTTCAATATTTTTTTCAAATGTGGCTTAATCAACCTTAGTGTCAATGTTGTTTGTTTTATTTTACAGGTTTGGTGTGTTTAATGGTGTATTATAGATTTCTTCATCCAAGTGGTTCCATCTCACTTCAAGTACCTGCATATGAGAAACCACAAATGCCAAGAATGGTTCTTAACAATCAGGTATTTCTTTGAGTATGATTAAACTTAAATGTTCATTCAGTTGCAGTTTGTGATATACAAGGTAACATTGTACATTTAAGGATTATCTGTTATTTCTTTTTGGTTTAAATTACAATGAATATCTAAACAAAATTTATTTAAATATACTGTATATTGCCGTGTATTAGCTGACTCCTTGTATAAGCCAACTTCTTAGTTTGATCCTAAATATCAGATACAAAATCATCGGCCTCGTGTATAAGCCGAAGTCATCTTTTTGTCCAGTTGTACATTGTATTGATTTCAATAATACTGTCAACAAATAGAGTTGTGCTTTTCTTTTTCATTATATTTTCTTCCCCTTTAATTATTACAGACACGGTAATTGTTATACTAATAGTAATGCTAATTTAGCACCGATAAATCATAAAAAGAAAATAAACAATTCAAGCTGTAACAACATATCACTGCATATAAGTAATTTAATTATTCACTGGACAGCAAATAATCAACTCATTAAGGCATGTTTAATTCCTGTTTTCCCCAACTCAGAAAGAAACGATTCTGTGGTCCATGGCTGTTGTTTACACAGAATTGTGTGATCCAATCAAATAAGAGCTTACAAAATGATATATATATAGAGGTGTCAAACAAAGATGGCAGAACATGTTTTTACCATTGAAATGACAATAAAACAAGTAATTTTTTATTATTATTCATCAAACTAGTAATACATTAAAGACCAAAAAACAACATAATACTGCATGATGGGGTGTTTTATTTATACTGTGTAAAAATTATTGTTACATAAGCTGTGAAAGGCTGTAAGGGTCTGATCAAAATGTGTAAGTCGGGGTCGAGAATGTTTTCAATCGGAATTTTATGAATCAATTTGTTGCCTCAGTGTATAAGCCGACTCCCTTCTTTTGGAAAGTATTTCTAGACTTCAAAAGGCAGCTAATATGCAGCAATATACGGTAATAAAACTGTTAATTTGAATTCAGCAAACATACGTGGGGCTGGGAAATGTTGATACCAGCATACACTTTTATAACAAACAAAAATATTGATAACAATAATGCTTACCAAGTCAACATTTTTGATGTACACTTTTAGGAGGGGGGCAATAAAATAAGAAGTATGATTTGTATGCTTGAGGAAATTTGGTATAACATATTGTTTCAAATATATATAGAAGTCATGTTGTTCATTAACCTGTTTTAGTGCTATAGCTATTGTCAAAAGATATTGTTTTAACAAGACAAAAAGTGTGTTTTTCAGATTTTAGTTTAAATGTACTTTAAAATGTGAAATACATTAGTAACACCTTGAATTAGTTTAATTTTTTACTTTAATAATGCTTGCTAATTATTCATAATTTAACAAAAATACTTTTTAAAAATTTACTTAATTTTTTAAAATTTATTTCAGACTGAACCCAAAGTAATGAACACTTCTGTGTTTGATTTCTCCAATATTTCCCACTTCTCTGCATCAGGGAGCCTCCCCAATGTCATTGAGCTAAGCACCGATTTCAGCACTCCCCCGAGACCAGCCAGCCAAAGATCGTCTGTGGTTGTGTACTCTAAGGAAGCTCTCGAAGAAGCTTGGGAAGAAGGACTCTCCCGAAGACACAGCTCTGGATCCTCGGACAGCTCCACAGACTTTTTAAATGCCAACAATAATAAACGCATGGCTGATGGAAAACATGGTTTTTCACAATCTTACGGAAATCTCAGAAACAGTGCCAATGTTGAAAGGCTCCTGAAATTCTCAAACTCTTATTCCGATTTCCACTGTGATCAGCCAGACCGTGTTGATGAGAAATGGGGGCATCATCAAGAAGCTTCTTCCAGAGGTTACAACTCTACTCTGGGTGAAGTGATGTCCGGGAGAGTGATCCAGGAAAAGCAAAGAAGAGATTCAAACAGGCGTAAGGTTATTTTGTCACCCGATGGTCGGGTTGGATTTGAATGCACACCAAAGAGACGTTCCTCTTCTCCACACCCAGTCAATCTGTCACCTCTCGATGCGTCGAAGCTCTGGGCAGAATCTCGGCTGAGAACAGAATCGCACTTCACTGTGGACCAGGAAGACATGCAGCAGTACAGCCAGGTGGAAATGAGAATTGTCTCGGTGCACGTTGACAGCTTTTCTCCCATGGAGATGTTACTGAACTATGATGCCAGTTCCGTACACAGTCGGTCCTCATCTCAAGTACAACTACAGTCAAGTTTAACACAGAGGAGAAGTTCTACTGGAACAGATGACATTGACTGTTCAGCATTCGACACCTCACAAATGGAGAGGAATGAATACTGTAGGCGAGACATGCCTAACAAGAGTCCGATTCCCGATCTGCTGCACTTGCCTGTGGGTGGACGGCCATCTGCTACTTACAGGGATGAAGACAGCACACCAGAGGCTTCTAAACAGGAATCCAGAGGGTCCTCTTTCTCTCTGACAGATTTTTTGGAAAAAAGTTACACAAAGTCTTTGAAGAATAGATCCTCATCAGGTAACTATGAAGAGATCTGGAACACAGCTCCTTCACAGACGGACCCCTACTCGGAGTCTAAGAACATAACTGGTAATAATATCCAAAAGACAAGTCCACTGCAACATGCTCGTGTTAATGATTATGAAGGTCACCTTGGCCACATCTCCCCCAGGGATGCTCAAAGTTCCATGTCAACATCAAATTCGAGATCACCAGAAAGAATGAATCACATGAGTCCCCTTGTGCATCAAGTGACCATTCACAGTAGCCCTCTGATGACTCCAGGAAAAAGTTATAATTCTAGCATGACTGAAAGATCACCAGCTGCAAGAAATAATCCTTGTGTGCACGAGAGTCCTGCTGAAAAGATAAGTCCATGGCAGACATCTAAACCACTAAGAAGATCTTTGACATCCGGTTGTCTTGATGTCAGCCGAGACTCAGAACTATCATCCCGCTTGTCTATTACTGCTGACATGCTTCTGGATCCATTAAAACGAGTTCCAGACACCCCGTGGAGGCTAGACTACCTTAACCTTGAACCACGACAAGCTGTTCTGCATAACACTGACAGAGAGTATGCTCACAATATCAGAGAGTACCTAAGCAGTGTCCCATTAAAACACTCTGCCATGAAACGGGTGCTGACACCTCTTAAGCTAAAGAATTTGGCGGATTCTCCTTCACGATTTGGAAGAAGTGTTGACCTATTCCACTCATCTGACAAAGTATCTATGTTTCCCAGTAACAACTCTGACCACTTTAGATCTGACAATGCCACAAATCTCAAGAAAAATCAGATAGCCAGTGATTTTATTCAAGCAGAAGATCTTAACCTGCCTAGACTCTGCAATTCTCCATACAGATTTAGAAGACATGAGTATGAAGACTGTATAGAAGCAGAAACGCCAGCAAATAATAATTATCAGTCTGGGATCCCACAGAAAAATAGAGACATGCATGCATCTCATGCTGCCAGTTCAACAGAGAAAGACTATCATCATTCTAGTGGTAAGTCAAACCAAGATAATGGGTCAAAAGAGACCAGGCCTAAATCTTCTCCATACCAGGGAAACCAGACATTTGATGATGAAAAGATGTATACCAGTGCTGTGCGAAGACAGTCACATTCCGTGATGAGCAAACACCAGCGACCAGAGAGTGGCCGAATACTCCATCAACACAACCGATGCAGAAGGAGATCAGCTGAAAGAGAAAATACCAACCACTTTTCCATATCATCCGACAGCAGAAGACATCGACAGAGCTACTCATCGTCACTCGATCAGAAGAATCTCAATCAAGAAAATGACGAGAATGCTTGCAATCATAGAAACAGTTCATATGAAATACGATCAAGAAATGACTACGAAAGAAAAAGAGAATCTCTCTTTACAGAAATCAAGAACTCATTGGAAAATGATTCCAGCATTCGATATACAAGACATCCTTTCCAGCCCATGGAAAATTCACCAAAATTTTCCACCATGAATGTAACGAGATGAACAAGTTGAATCAGCTTTTTAGCAGTAACCATTTATTACTGGGACAAATATTTCTATTTTTATTTTTTGCTAGTTTTCTAGTGTCACTTTAGCACTTTATATTGCATCTTCAATTATGTTTTTGATTTTATCAGTATTTTTTGTTTTATTACTTTTATTTGCAGTATTATGCTATGTGGTAGATCAAGGTCTATTTTATGTGTATACTATTAATGCTAGTAGATTAGCTTTAGTAAGTTGTATTTTAATTCATATTTGATTGTTTTTCATCCATCTACTTCTATCCATGCGCTCTTCTGTCCATTCACATCACCTCGCAGAAATCCAGTTTATACTCCATAATAGTTACTATGCCCCGAGTAAAACAATTTCCACTGTCATGAGCATTATTTCTTGTAGAAGATTTATAAAGTTTTTCTTGATATCTCTCAGCAAGTTTGTTACTGTATTTGTTACTCCATCCTGATACTGATGTTACTCCTAAACCTTTGTGTCGAGTATATTAGCATCAGGCTGTATTTAGTTACACAACTTACATGGCACATGGAACAAAACATTTATTGATAATCCAATAACGTAATTTTGTTTAAAAATAAATGTCTATGTATGTACATGTAGCCACAATCTAAAATACATAATTATTATGTATATGTTTACTAAATGGCGATGTGTGTCAGCAATAACGACATTAAATTAATCGTTAAGTACTTACTGATTGTAATGTTTTCTCAGTTATGCTATAACACTGGAGCAGTACATAATTTTCTGCCATCTACTTTCTGTCTACAGTTAACAAATCCATCCTGTTCTTAACATTTTTTTATTTTTTAAATTTAATGGCCATTTACACCATACTAGTCGTTTGCAAGATGTTTACCATATTGTTTGTTTTTTGTATATACTCTACAAAACAAATACATCTGTCATCACGTACATTTTAAAATTTTATTAATGCATATCACAATTTTTAATGTGTTCACTATTTGTTACAAAATGTTTTGTTGAAAGTATTATATTCATGCTTGCATGAATCGATTTTATTGTCAGTATACATAAGATTACTTGGTTTAGGTATTTATGTTTGGTTATGACATTAACATGTTTTATAATGTTATAATGCTAATATGCTTGCTTTTAATAATTTTGGTTCTACTATCGATTTACCAATATTATGATTTGTAACCTGTTAGTTCCGTAATTACTACACAATAGAGATTAACATCTGTAAGTGACAGTTTTGATAATATTGTGCATCCACCGTCACAAATTAATTTTAAAGTGAGTTTAGGTCACATTATTGTATGCTGCTAATCATTACATCTGTTGACAGTTTTTACAAAACATGAAAGTATATGAGCTCATACTGTATGGAAATTTCTTTCATAAAAACATGTTACATTGTTAGTGTGTGACTGTTATTATTCAAATGCAGCTTTTCAACATTCTTAAATTTGCATGTCGCACAATAAAAAATAAACTATGAAACAAGTTATCGCAGTTATTGTTTGTCACTCTGCTGTTACTGGTTGTTATCTCTACTAGTTTTGAGGTCATAACGTTAGTTTGTTTTAACACCACCACTAGGTCACATTGATTTATTAATCATCAGCTGTTGGAAAAAAAGAAATATTTTATTTAGTGATGCACTCAACACATTTTATTAATGGTTATATGGCATCAGACATGGTTAAGGACCACAGAAGTCTTGAGAGAGAGAAAACCTGCTGCCGGCGGCAACAAGTTTTCTCTCTCTCAAGACTTCACTTCATAGGCTACTCTTTTCAATTAACAGAAAGGGATCTTTTATATGCACCATCACACAGACAAAGTAGTACATACCATGGTCTTTGATATACCAGTCATGGTGCACTGACTGGAATGAGAAATAGCTAAATGGGCTCACCGACTGGGCATCGAGCACACACTTTTATCACTGGGCGTCCCGCTCCTCGGCTATTGGATGGAAGACATTTGTTAATGTTGACTCGTAGACTGTCTTCAGAGAAAACCCCACAACATTTTTTCCCATTAGCAGCAAGGGATCTTCTATATGCATTTTCCCACAAAAAAACCCAGTACATAACCTTCAAGATACCAGTCGTGGGGCACTGTTTGGGACAACAGAAACCCAGTTAAAGAATGGGCTCACTGAGGTTCGATCCCAAGATAAAAGTACATCAGGCAAACAATCTGAGGACTGCTAGATCTCATCCCTGTTGAGGTCTTAGAACCAGTGTTTTACTATGAAATAAGAACAATTGAATATCTCAATTTATCCCGCAATACATAGGCAAGATATGACGATTAGATATATATATTTTTTGGTCAGTGACCAAAAATATAGGTTATATGACATAAGTCCGACTCGACTCAAGAACTTCAGAGTAGATTTTTCTATAAACATACTCTTTAAATCATTTGCTGAAGTACAGGAAATGCAAATAATTTTTAGTTTTGCGATAACAATACAAAACTTGTATATTTATTTATGAATTAAGAGTTTAGAAATGCTTTTTTAATGTGACAGAATGTAGCTAACGTCTTACAAAGAATTACATCATGTATCTTGTATGACGTCATACGGCAAAAGCCTTACTATGTTGGCAATACTCAATTTGTGTCACAAAACTGGAATAAATAATTATTTTCCAAATATTCCTTTAGGATTGCAGGATAAAAGAATAACTGGTTACTGTCTTTAAGACATCAACTTTATCCTGCTCAGTTATTCTGCTCAGGTTAAATGGTGAATGCATTGAGGCTCTGCCAAGGTGCATTCACCATTCTACCCTCACAGGACTGTAACCAGTGATTCCCTATGTACAAGTCTAGCAATTTTTACAAATGTTTCATTTACGATGGTTTTCTCTAGCTTTTGCTTGTAGACCGGTTTGCGTATAATATCATACCAGCATTTGATGCTATTTGGTAAGATGTATTTTTACAACACATTTCAAATTGATTTAATTTTCATGGTTTATATCATCATTATGGTACATCAACAGATAGAATTTCAGAAGTAAACAAGTGAGGTGTATGCATCGGACATCAACTATAATTTTATATTGCTACTCATCACCATCCAAGTTGAAATCCATAGATTTTTTATAGAATACTTCTAATCGTATATTCTTTTGAATTAAAAAAATCCATGACAAAAAGTAGTATTTCATTCAAATAATAGTTGTAATAATAAATAATTTTTAAAAATCACATTTGACTTTGTTTTATTTAAGTCTCCCATGCGAGTTGCCTGGGTATAGTTGTTTCTGGCATTATTGCTCTTGGTAGGTAGTGCCAAGGGGTAGGCCCAACTCAGTTGACAAAGAAACTAGGTATGTAAGAAGGATTGAACAAAACCAATTCACCTAAATTAGTTCCAAATAGTTTGAGTGAATTTTGGTAATCCAATGTGTTGTATCATTTCAAGCCATTCACACTCAATTTGTTTTACACTATTTTTCTAGATTACTAAAATGGAAATGAAAACTGCATAATCACTTATCCAATGTGACTTTGTGGAAACGAGTCCATTTGCTGAACCAGAGTGTCAAAACGGTCAATTTACTGTTTTAGCTGAAACAGTTTCACAATAATTCAAGAGCTCTACAGTATAAACATTTAACAAATTTAAACAGAGTGTTGGTATGAATGCAGCAAGAAAATACACTCATTGAGGAAGCAGTAATCTCCACGTATTCTTTAGACTTGAGGCAAATGGAGCACTTCCTTCTGTTTTCAACATTTTGAGAATGTCTTATTAAGTACATGACTGCAGCTCTATGAATTATTCAATATGGGAACTAGAATGCCAATTTTTGCTTTCAACTTTTTATTATTATAAAGCAAATAACTCCTGAAGAAGAAAACAAGTGCATTTTATCCTGACATAAATACTGGATTGAGATTGGCAAATAAAGTCTGTTTTCAGTATGTATAGCAGAAGTTGAATGCATTCACAACAGTATAAAAAAAAATATATATATATATAAAATTGGTATCATGCACCATTTTAAAATTAATCTATATATCAAAGTAGATATTTTACCATGAACAGATAACAGATATTCAACTTCAAAAAATGGGGTTTGTTTTTTGGGGCGTTTTTTTATGAATTACATAATATAGTCAGATTGAAGGGTTGTGAGTGTTGTAAACTAGGTGAAATTACAAGTCTTTATTGCAAACTCAAAACATTTTACAGAACAAAGATTCCCATATCCATGTTTTATTATCCATGTACATGTCCATGCATTAGCAGTACCACATACAATTCTCGCAATATACATATACAGTAATGAGACATTATACACTGTTATAAATATATCTACAAAATGATAACATTATACTGTTTAAATAATGGCATTAGAATTGCTTGTGTACACAACTATGTACATGTAGTTAACCAGGGGCCTACTTAACAAAGCTCTTTTAGACTCTTTTAAGAAACAATTTTCTCCCATCTCTAGTCATGCAAAACAGACCTATTCCATGACATCAGCCTATGCAGGGAGGGGGGTGGCCATGACACACACACCCCCCAATCCCAGAACATTTTTGCCCTTTTGCTTATTAATAACATTAAAAAGGTT
>JAECMU010116511.1:2834-13404 GCA_016106625.1 Dracogyra subfuscus
TCTCTCTCTCTCTCTCTCTCTCTCTCTCTCAGCAATACCATGTTCTCTGGTGTTTTACTGTTGATTGAGGCATGTTTTAAGCAATGGCACCCTTTTTATACTCATATATGCACGAGTATTATGTTTCTCGTGTAGTATAAATTTGATGAATAAAGTCATTTTGTACGTGCGGCATCGCTCAAAGGCAGTAATGTGCGACTATTCGTCATTGATTGCATTATAAGGAACAATACTGGAACCTATCTAACCTTCTATGAACGTGTAGTGCTTATTTATAATAAACATAATTGGTATACTTTTTATCGTCAGTTTATGTCAAGTTTGGCGTTGTCACGTGTTATGGTATGATACAAACAGAAGCAACATTTCTTAAAAATGTAGCTGGTGCAAATATACTAGCGGAAAAAAGTTTCTGTGCATTACTAAAAGTGGTGTGATTTTCTTATTTGTAATTAAATCAATACAATTATTTCACACATTATTTATTTGCCATTTACGCACAATACCAAATCCAGTAGAAAAAACGTCTGGCATTGTTGTTACCAGTCTCTGGGTCATACAGGGGGGTGGCGTTGAAAGTGAGTTCACATTGTCAATACCGTGTATGGCCACCGTGTGCGTACACACAGGCCTGACAACGACGTCTCATTGATGACAACAAATGGTTCAGAAACCCTTGTGGGATGTTGTTTCAGACCTGAACAAGGTCACGACCCAGTTGGTTCAAGGTCAATGGCTGGTTTGGCAGAAGACGTAGGCGTCACTCCATTTCGTCCCATACGTGCTCAATGGGCGACAACGGACCAAGGCAGCGTGTTGACATTCTGCTATCTCAGGAAGTACACGTGCGACGTGAGGGCGAGCGTTTTCTTGCTGCAACATGACGGCGCCACGTTGACCATGAAGGAACGGGAGCACATGCGGTCTTATGATCTCAGATTTCCAGCCACAATCACCAGCTGCGTCCTCTCGTGTGATGTGATGCCACCCCACACCATGACGCTCCCGCCGCCGAAACCTGCACGCTGAACAAAGCAAGCAGGGTTCGAACTTAACGGTCGCCCGATCGCCCCTGGCGACTAAAATCGACGACTGGCGACTGAAAACCCACAGTAAGATTGTTCGCTTGGCGACCGGGTTTTTTTCTTTCTTTTTTTTCGTGTTTTGTCTTATAATCTGTTGCAATATTGATTTAAAAGCAATATTATTCGGGCAAGTGAAAATAGAACCGGGCAAGTGAATGCCCGAATGGCAACTCAAAAGAAAAGTAAAGCGCAGACACTGAAAGCAAGCGTCAGCGTAGCGTTCGTTAAGACGTCTGTAGACTAGATTTTGACCATCACTACTGTCCAAATGGAATCTGGACTCATCGGTGAATAGCACACCTGACTAGTCGTAAGTGTCGTCTACTCCATGCTAGACGCTCATTTCGGTGACGTCGTAGCAGAATAGGACGTATTGGTGGGCGTCGCAGCCTGATGTTGTGCTCCAATAAACGGTTGCGAACTATCCTGGGGATGGTTCTGGCTGTCAAAGTTGCCGCCCGAAATCGATTCAGAAGATGTGTTATGTGAATATGGTTGTCCTGTGCTTGTGACGTCACACGCGGGCGATCTGAACGTGGTCTGTCTCTGGTGTTGCCTTACTGTTAGTAACGTCGCCACAAATTCTGTATCGTGTTTCGATGCACGCCAAAACGTCTTGCGACCTTGTTATGCGTCATTCCAGTTTCGAGCATCCCGACCGCGCAGTGACGTTCAAATTCAGATAGGCGTAAAATCCGTTTAAAATTAATCAGTTGTTTTTCTAGACAGTGGTTTAGATCTCTACCGTTTTCCGTTGCAAAATTAACAAGGACATGTGCACCTGTACCACGTGATCAGCAAATGTGGTATCTTGCACGTGCGGCATACGAACAACACGTGTGATTGCAATATCGAGGATAAAGTTTCGAACATAATGGTTGGGCACATGTCTCCTGAACATGTTATTGTTTTACAACTTGCGATTATGATTTTATTCAACTTTTGACCACGCACAGGAACTTCCGCTAGTATAGTAGACCATGACGTGGCGACAGCGGGTTTCCTCTCTCAATTTGTGTGGTCCTTAACCATATGTCAGACGCCATATAACCATAAATAATATGTGATGAGTGCGTTCGTTATTAAATAAAACATGTCCTTCTTCCGTGCAATGTACACCTGATACAATTATTTAAAGGGACATTCCTGAAGTTGCTGATTTAAGATTGTTATCGACTAACATATACTTTTTAACGATTTACGAGAGAGAGAGAGAGAGAGAGAGAGAGAGAGAGAGAGAGAGAGAGAGAGAGAGAGAGAGAGAGAGAGAGAGACCAAACATAGTGCTATAAGTTTCTGTCATGACTTAGTGTGGAGGGTTTTTTTTTTCAGAAACGAAATTATGAAATGACCTTTATCAAATTCCTAATAGGTTTGGGATAACTGTATTCTTTAACGAAATGCATGCATCTGTAAACCTTAAATACACCTGTATAGCTTAAAATCATTGTAGAATATTTATACATGTATATGTAAACCATTTATTTTAGATTACAAATGTTCAATACGTTATGGCAAAAACAAAACTTGTTTATGTATGAGATTTGTTATTTTAAAAATGGTTAATATGTACCTCATTTGTTGAACGACATATTATGTTGAACGATATTGGACACATCCCCTATACTCTCATAATCGTACGAGGCGGGGAGGGATATGGGGAGGTGTGTGTGTGGGGGCGGGGGTCAGCCGCCTCCCTTGTGTTTTATACAAGTTTCATATTCGGACAAATATTATAGAGATATTCGAGAAAATTTCCATCTTTCTACCCACAATATTAATTGTAATCTATGTAAAACAAAATGCGTAGTGTATATAGAGGAGTCGTCACGAGTATTTTTTAATATGGGAAATATCAACCGAGGCTACGTTAATCTGCATGTGTCGAGCCTTTGGCGAGACAAATACAGATTAACAGGCCGAGGTTGATATTTACCATATTAAAAATACGAGTGACGAATTCTATTTATCATATCTCTGTCAATTTTGTTTTATTTTTCACTTAAATGGTTAATAAACAAAACCACAATACTCGGACGTAGCAATTTGTTATGACGTATGAATACATGTACGTATCAATCACTCGGCTAATAAACGGTTTGTCAACACATCTGTGCTTTCTGAAAGCAGACACAGAGATCGTAGCTATTTAAACAATTTAATACTAATTTAACAGTTTTATATATAAACAATGAAATTATAATATAATAACTGACAATAGCAAAATATTTCAAAATAACTTTTCGCGGCATTTTGCTGAGTACTACGTTATTGTCAGACATGGGGGGGGGGGGCTGTCTACGTCACTGACCTATTTAAGGACTTCATCAAGTTCAGTCAGAGGTGGAATCACTGTCTAAAATTATTCTTCGTCCTTTTATGGGGACAACAGGACTTAGGCTGAGCCACATTTATTACGATGTTGTACCCACTGACATTGCCTCCAAACATGGTGTTCACACCGCCGGAAATATTGATGATTTGTGATTCTTTCAAATGCAAGTGCTGTCGGATTTTCTTCGAAGACGAACATGTTCAACACGGGGGAAAAAAACTTGAGGATTTACCAGATGACGCTGACAGAATGTGCGACAATTTTTTTGTGTTGGTCGTCATTTATATGGTGGTATGCATTAACTGAATGATTATTTTTGTATCCTGTTAACTGCATGATTTGATGAGCAGGAACGTGATTGTTGTTCAGTTTTTGGATCAGATATTTGCGTGCAGAGTAGTTCGTCAGGTGTTTAGTGGTACACACTTATTATTTGCCACTCGAACACATGTTTTTCATCAGTCCAGCAAGTTTATTTCTACCAATGCATTGCCTGAGGAACCACTGTTCTCCTGCTTTCGGCATACCGATTGTGTGTGTAGCAATGTAGAATAAGTCGCCAAATTCACAAAAGTTTCGCGGTGCTTTTGAAGAATGTTTGGAATAATGTCTCTGCAATCGCGAGGAGTTTCGCATACTTTACATACTCACAAAAGACGACTTCAAAAGACGCCATATTTGTTTGTCAACAATTTTGACAGGTGAAAATAGTTCCACGTTGTCGGTATATAATTTGTATAATAATGTATTTTGCATACTTATGTTCTAAATATTTGCATACTTATGTCTGAAAATATGTGATTTATGTTATGGGCGTTCCCAATGCTATTCCTTAGTAGTGATATGATAATTGTTAATATGAATAAATGTTGTTAAATCCAGATTCGTGAATTTTCGTTTAATTCTAGGAAATATGAGCCTGCATCCTACAAAAACTGAATCATTGTTTTGTTTTGTTTTGTTTGTTTAACGACGCACTCAACACATTATGATTACGGTTATATCGGCGTCGGACATATGGTTATACGAGAAAAAAACCCAGTGGTTAGCTGACGGGGATCGATCCTAGACCGACCGCGCATCAGGCGGGCACTGTACCACTGAGCTAAACTGCCCGCTAAAAAAAAAAAAAAAAAAAAAAAAAAAAAAAAAAACTTAATCACTACGTACGCCTATGCTTGAACCTGCATTGGACCGTGTCGGAATTATTAGGCACGTGCAAAACAATGTGCTGAGGTGTCTCGTTAAACATTCCTTTACATAGTATATAAAATGACTTTTCTAAATGTGTGTTTGATTAAATTTAATTTGTTTAACGACACCACTAGAGCACATTGATTTATTAATCTTAGATAAGAAACCCGTAAGTTTTCCCATTCGTAGCAATTAATCTTTTATATATGCACCATCCCACAGACAGGATAGCACATACCACCACCTTTAATATATCGGTCGTGGTCGAGAAATGGCTAATAAATGGGACCACCGATGGGGATCGATTCTAGACCGACTAGACTGTTAATTGAAGCTTCTTTTTTTTGGGGGGGGGGGCTTGGTCCCATTTGGTCAAACTGCTAAAACAATAGGTATTGTTCAATGGTCTTACTGATATGCATGTTGTTACCTCAGGCATTATAATGAACTGTTCCAGCTTATTTAGAAGGACCACACACATATAGAGAGAAGAAACCAGCTGTCGCCACTTCATGGACTACTCTTTTTGATTAGCACCATCCCAAAGACAGGACACCACATACCACGGCCTTTGATATACCAGTCGTGATGCACTGGCTGGAGCGAGAAATAGCCCAATGGGCTCACTGACGGGGATCGATCCAAAGAGACCGCGCATCAAGCGAACGCTTTACCATTGGGCTACGTCCTGCCACCGCACTCTTCAGAGAAAACCTGGGACATATTTCAATTAGCAGCAAGGGATCTTTTGTATGTACTTTCGCATATATAGGCAATACAGCTCATACCACAGATACTTGATATACCAGTCGTGAATCACTGGTTTGGATGGGAAAAACAATGGGTCTGCCGATAAGGTTCAACCCTATAACCTGGGCCCCTTGTTAAAACAGGTTCAGAAGAAAGACAGTTTTAAATGAAGAAACAGCGAAGCTACCCAGCAGGACACTAGTATAAAAACTGGCCTTTTTGAGCCGATGATTGATTTCTACTATCCTGTTTTTAAAGGGACATTCCCGAGTTTGCTGCAATGTTTAAGATGTTATCGACTAACAGATATTTTTTAACGACTGTAGTTACATATCAAATTTATTTGTCTGCATAAAATATTAGTGGCTGTATATTAAACGTGTTTTAATATACGTACTAGGTTACATTTCATTTTATTTCCTAAAAACTATGATTTTCGTACGGATGGAATTATTTGAAGACAAAACCCAGTTTGGGTTACCTACAAATATTATGACGACTAGAAACATATAGAATATACAAACACTAGTATTCTAAACAAGAAAATATATTTAATATGTAAGTTTATTTGTAAGAAGCACAAACTGGATTTTGTCTTAAAATAATTTCGAAAGTACGAAAACAAATATTTTAGGAAATAAAATGAAATTTAGCTCAATACAGATTATTCAATACACAGCCACTAATATTTTATGCAGAAAAATATTCTTGATATGTAATTGCAAATGTTAAAATGTCTCTGTTAATCGATAACATATTAAAAATTGCAGAAAACAGAGGACTGTCCCTTTAACTGAATAAAGTAGAATCTGTTATGATTCATTGTTGATATAATGGGATGCTGTTACAACACCTTTTTAGTGTCGCACAACATTGTAGTACTCAGTGTTACAGATAACCCTCTCTCTCTCTCTCTCTCTCTCTCTCTCTCTCTCTCTCTCTCTCTCTCTCTCTCTCTCTCTCTCTCTCTCTCTCTCTCTCTCTTAAATAATGTCTTCCCAAATCAATCTGGGAATCACTGAATCAAATTATATTCTCTGACATATTGGCCATGCACATTGTCTCAGTAACCAGGTATTCATTAAAACTCACTTTGCCGATTACAAATTAATGAATGCGTTGTGCCGTCGGCGCCTGTCTGTAAATGGTTCCCTCTGTTTGTTCTTGTAATTGGCACTTTTTCACGTTTATGGATCACTTGACAGAATCATTAACCTCAATACAAACACCAAATCCTTCATTTGTCAGAATCATTAAACTCAATACAAACACCAAGTCCCTCATTTGTCAGACTCCAGGCTTTGTGTCACGGTATCTGTAGAGGTATTCGTTAAACGGTTTTCAGCTGGTGTTCGAGTTCTGAAGTACTACAGAGATAGAGGTACGGATTTTTCTTGTGCGATAAAGTTAACATTGAAAATGTAGCATCTCGATAAATTATTGGGTTTTTTGTTTCAAATTTGTATTTCGGAATATTTAAAAAATAAAGCCGGGAATTTTGTTAAAACTTAAAGCCTTCTCTAAAACTGGTTAATATTTAGTATTTTTCCTCAGTAATTTAACGTTAGAATGTTATATTTGATTTTAAAGCATTTGTTCAATTTGTTGAATTTATTCTAGCTATTTTGTAGCAGGTATTTAAAAACGTATATATATAATATGTTTAGAGTGCTCTTCAAAATATACACTACAGTATTAGTTATAGGATTAAAAATATGTTGTTTCGTATACAATAATAAAAGCTTGCAAAACAAGTTATAAAGAATAGTTTGATGTTCATTTGCATTTATTAAAGGCACAGTGTTAAAGTTGCACAATAACAAAATTATTTAATACCCCCCCCCCCCCGTGAGAAACATACACACACACGCGTGTGCGTGCGTGTGTGTGTGTATGTGTGTGTGTGTGTGTGTGTGTGTGTGTGTGTGTGTGTGTGTGTGTGTGTGTGTGTGTGTGTGTGTTTGACCGTAATGAGTTAATTAGACAAAAATATATAAATAATATCGATTGATTTGTAATTATTTATCATAAATAAATGTGAAAACCTCCAGCGAAATATGACAATTGTAACATTGAGAACGCACCTTTAAGCGGGGAAAACACCTACGTGTACACACCTATCGACAAGTCCGTCGCT
This sequence comes from Dracogyra subfuscus, assembly GCA_016106625.1. Classification (NCBI taxonomy): domain Eukaryota; kingdom Metazoa; phylum Mollusca; class Gastropoda; order Neomphalida; family Peltospiridae; genus Dracogyra; species Dracogyra subfuscus. Next base: position 10,336 of record JAECMU010116511.1, read on the forward strand.
TTGGGAATATGTATGTGCTGGCAAGAAACCCGCGTCTAATTCTATTAGACGAAAATTATATCTCCCCCTAATCCGTGTTATGTAATCCAAAATGCGTAGAGTGATTGGATACGCACACGCATAAGGGGGACGCGTAAAGTGGAATATACTCATTACGTTTACAAAGGAAGTGGATGATGAAGATTACGAATTACTGATTACGTATATGCATGTAGATTACGGATATATGTAATTTGCTATTTAGAGCTTCCGTAACACCAACAAGACCGTCGCGTCAAATGGTTGACGACTTGACAGTTTAATCGGCAGGTGTGTACTAAGCTTAACAACTTTAGTGAGCCAGTAATGGAAGGAAGGAAGGCAATGTTTTATTTAACGACGCACTCAACATATTGTCATTACGGTTATATGGCGTCGGACATATGGTTAAGGATCACACAGATATTGAGGGTGGTAACCCACTGTCGCCACTTCTTGGGCTACTCTTTTCGATTAGCAGCTAGGGTTCTTTAATATGCACAATCCCACAGACAGGATAACACATACCACGGCATTTGATGTATCAGTCGTGGTGCACTGGCTGGAGCGAGAAATATCGTAATGGGCCCACTAACGGGGATCGATCCCAAGCCGACCGCACATCAAGCGAACGCTTTACCATTGGGCTACGCCTCACCCCTAAAGAGCCAGTAATGAGATACAGTTTGTAGGTTTTCTCGAGGGATAGCTGCACATTTTCTAATATTGAATATAAAATGTTTAGCTCTCTTGTCAAGCAAATATGTCACTTCTCTAGGTTCTGCGTTATAATGTTATTTCTTGCATTTCATTAAAGGGTTTACATATTATATTGTAAAATATTGTTTATTTTTTGTTTCAGGCAATGGCACTTACGTCTCTAATATTTATTTTATGTGTCCTGAAGACGAGTTATATCTTTGGTATGTACAACAAAAAAAAAAGAACAAACAGCAACAAACAAACAAACAAAACTATAATAATGATAATAATAATAAATTAATATTTAATATTATTATTTATAATAATAATAATGTGTTGATGCACTGGCTCACAAAGCAGAACTGGCCATTTTCAAAGTCATATTGTTTAGAAGAACCAGTTTAACATTTTAAAATTTCACGCCAAAAAATAAAATCTGAAAAAAAGTGATTTTATTTATTTATTCAAATTGTATTGCTTTGTATCACTCTTATTACATGGTTTACTAATACAACATATATAAATGTAATCATTCAATTGAGAACTTCCTTCTCCCCTTTCCGCTGACGCTAAAACAAAATGGGGTGGTTGGAAAGATGGTAATTTTTTCTGTATTGAGAGAGGAAAAACAGAAATCAAGAGTCCGTTTTCTTGAATAATAGTTTACTAATGAGTAATGGTTTGCGTCTGTGTGATGGTCCAAAAATCCAGTTTAATGTGTTTCCATTCCTTTGTTACTTCAGCTACGTCAACAAACGTTGGAAGAGAATACATCATTGTTTTCATGGAGCACATTGTTAATTCTAGCCAACTCCACGTGTACATTACAACGCGTCATCAGACAGCAGTGGAAGTCCAACTATCAGCCCCTCTGGTGCCATCTTCTCAATATCCACTGAACATAACGGTCACTAACAGTGTTGTGTCTCGTGTCACGCTGAACAAAGACCTCGCTCTAAAGTTTACTGGAAGATTTGACAATGGAATTTTGATTTCTAGTGATGGCGATATCACTGTTCAGTGCTTTAGTTCCAGTGTATCTGCAAAGTACCCATATAGTATTGGTGGATATCTCGCTTTACCGACAAATGCTCTAGGAACCGACTACATGATAGCTACGTTCCGCGAACGAAACAGCTGCCTGTTCGCAGTCGTTGGTATAGCAGATGATACTCTCGTGATCATATCTTTCAAACTACCGCCGAACAAACTGGTGGTTTTCGAAGACTGGACGTACAGAAATGGAGACACTATCACAATCACCATCAACAGATATGAAGCTGTACATATGTCATCACTGGGATCCCTGACTGGCACCTTCATAAGAGCCACTGCAAAGGTTGCTGTGTTTGTCGGTGCAGACTACACATCCGCAAATGGATTTTCTATGGATCACCTGGTGGAACAACTCCCTCCATTAGACTCTTGGGGAATGGATTATATATTGATTCCCTTTCCAGATCGATCGTCATTTGACCTGGTCGTGGTTGTGGCCCAGTTTGAGCGAACAACCGTTGTGTATAACAACAATAAGCACGTCATAGATGGAGCTGGAGAGAACATTACAATACAGCTTATGTCTGACACACCAACAAGACTCTGGTCGGACAAAAGAATTGAAGTGATGCAGGTTTCCACTAGTTTCAATACTTACGCAGTCTACACTGACCCAGCGATGCTCCTTATTCCTCCAGTGGAACAGTGGGTTTCGACATATCTCTTTGCGTCTCCGAATATAGAACGCCGAGCTAAGCCTGTTGTACTAGCTCTTGCTGCAGATAGCAACTGTACTCATCTGTTTAAATTGATGGCAGGAGCAACGCAGGTTTCTCTCACGTGGACTGCAATAGCTGGAACCAAAAGCAGCGTGTCATATACAACCCTTTCTCGAGAAGGACCTTATACAGTGGACAGTTTAAACGACCAAAGCACGTGCTCAGCACTCGGTGGCTACATCTACGGACCAGGATTTCACTCAGCTTGGGCAATGCCAATTGGACAGGCCGTAAAATCATTACCAGATGTGAGTGTTTTACTTTTTTCTATATCTGTTTTAAAATAGTTTATACACACAATGTCCTCAACGATGAAACTTTTAGAGGTACATAACATATTCAGGGAAACCATCGGGTTGAACGTTTTCTAAATGTATTATAGATTAGGTGTCATTACATAACAGTAACCTTGAAGTGTGTAGATAATAGTACAAAGCGTGGGTTAATTTTTAAATTATTATTTAATGAAAAAATAGATATAATTTGTTTACAAGAAACTCATTTTAATGATAAAGACAACATAAAAGAATTACTAAAATATTTTGACGGGACCTATTATATTAACTCATGTAAC
>JAECMU010116527.1:5052-19956 GCA_016106625.1 Dracogyra subfuscus
TTTAAACACAGAGTTGTGTTTAGGGATTGCCTACAAAACAGTGGGTTAATAGTCATATCGGTTGATTACCCTATGTTTTTAAACACAGAGTTGTGTTTAGGGAATGCCTACAAAACAGTGGGTTAATAGTCATATCAGTTGATTGCACTAGATCATCTCATTTGGGTAAAACTTTAAAATTGGTAAATTTTCATTTCTCAGGAGAAAAATGTCAATCACTGTCAGTGTTTTAAAAATAACTGAGATGAACTGTTAAAACTGTATTTTTATTAACTACACCACTAGAGCACTTTGATTTATTAATCATCAGCTACTGGATGTGAAACTTTGAAAGTGGTCACAATAATAGAAGAAATACAATAGTGATCACAGCTAACAATATCACAGAGCAACAAAAATCAACTACATTAAACATGGACAATTAATTTTGAACCCTATCTTTAATTAAATGGAATTTCCATATTGACAGCATTTTTTAACCATGGTAAAAATTAGGTTAAAAAAAAAGATAAAAAATTGAAGCAGGAAAAAAAAAGAGAGGCAAATATTGGTAATACCAGAGAAAACAAATTGTATTTACTATTTGTGCCAATGTGTGAGAAGCCCATTTATAGAGTTTGAAAAAGACAATCAATAAATCAATATTTTAGAATCCGATCTCTTTGCTTATGCTAGCTCCGTGATTTGCCAAAAGATAATTGGAAATCAGAAGCATAAAATCAACTAAATAATGTTATCAAATCAACAATTATGGGAATAATAAATTTAAAAATAGGTGGACACTTCAGTGCAGACATTTCCAAACTGATATATATCAATGGTTCCCAAACAACATAACGGTAATGAATTTGTTGATTCACAATTCAGTGCAACACAATTGCACAAATATTTTGACAGTAACCAGGTTTCTAATTTCGTTACAGTGATTTTCTTTTATTTGTAACAGTGAGTAACTCAATCTAGTCTGCGATTGAATGAAGCCATACATAAATATATTTGTATCCAAGAATAGTCTTCTGGTTTAATGAAATAGTCTGGGGAATGTTTGATTAAAATTACAGTTCTAGTTGGAAATGAAATCTTGTGTATATACGTCTAGCTGAGATGGGGGATGGGAAACTCTATTAACATGAGGGACGGGATATAGCCCAGTAGTAAAACATTTGTTTGATACATTGTCAGTCCGGGATCGATCCCCGTCGGTGGGCTCATTGGGCTGTTTCTTGTTTCCAGCCAGTACACCAGGACTGGTATATCAAAGGCTGTGGTATGTGTTATCCTGTCTGTGGAATAGTGCATATAAAAGATCCCTTGCTACTAATGGAAAAATGTAGTGGTTTCCTCTCAAGACTATATGTCATAATGACAAAATGGTTGACATCCAATAGGCGATGATTAATAAATGATTAACAAAAGAAACTTTAACCATTAACATACCTATAACCAATTATGGTTTAGGCATGTACGCCCTGGGCACAACCTCTGATTTTGCCAATCGCTGAGCCTAGGGCAGAATTACGGGTAAACTGTGGGGGCAAGATACTGTTCTGTGGTAGAGCACTCATCTGAGGTGTGATGGTTGGTTTGTTCCTTTAATGACACCACTAGAGCATGTTGATTTATTAATCATCGGCTATTGGCATTTGGTAAATTTTACATAGTCTCAGAGAGGAAACCCGCTACATTTTTCCATTAGTAGCAAGGGATCATTTATGTACACCATCCCATAGACATGATAGCATATACCACAGCCTTTGATATACCAGTCCTGGTTCATTGCCTGGAACAAGAAATAACCCAATGGGTCCACTGACAGGGATCGATCCCAGACCAGTACATCTAGCTAGCACTTTACCACTTGGGTGTGATGGATTACATGGGATCTATTTCCTTCACTACACTTGGGCCATGGCTTTTGGTGTCTAACATAATATGGTTACATGCATACTGAGACGAAGAAACAAGCATTCAAAGAGTACTGCTAAAGCAATACATGTCCCTTACCCAGCCAAACAAATTGTGTATCTCCTAAGGTCAAAGGCCATAACTGTGCAAAATTGGTAAATACTAAGTAGCCATGAATGTCAAACTTGATCTGTAACAGTACATCATAATTAAAGCTATACATAAAATGTGATCTCAATATCTTGAGACCTTTATGACAGGAAAACAAATTTCATTTCTCTAAGTTCAAGGGTCATACATGTAACTGTGAAAAATAGGTAAATCACCATGAAAGTCAAACTTGATCTGTAACAGTATGGTATATGATAAAGCTATATACAAAATTTAAGCTCATCGTCTTGAGGCATTGTGAAAGTAAGTATTTGCCCTCATGTTATACATGTATATCCTAGCAGACACAGACAGTGAACTCATGCTATATACCTTAGCCCTCATGTTACATATCCTAGCAGACACACACCGTGAGTTCTTGCTATATATCCTTGCCATCATGTTATATATCTTATCAGACACAGACAGTGAGTTCTTGCCATATTCCTGCTCTCATGCTATATATCCTATCAGATATAGATAGTGAGTTCTTGCAACATCCCTGCCCTCATGTTATATATCCTATCAGAGACTGAGTTCTTGCCTTCATGTTATATATTCTATCAGATATAGATAGCAAGTTCTTGCCATATTCCTGCCCTCATGCTATATATCCTATCAGATATAGATAGTGAGTTCTTGCAACATCCCTGCCCTCATGTTATAGATCCTATCAGAGACTGAGTTCTTGCCTTCATGTTATATATCCTATCAGATATAGACAGCAAGTTCTTGTAATATCCCTGCCTCATGATATATATTCTATCAGACACAGACAGTGAGTTCTTATATCCCTGCCCTCGTAATATATATTCTGTCAGATACAATATCAGACACAGACAGCGAGTTCTTATCATATCCCTGCCCTCATAATATATATTCTATCAGACACAGACAATTAGTTCTTGTTATATCCCGCCCTCAAGATACATATCCCTGCAGACACAGACAGTGGGTTCTTGCCATATCCCTGCTCTAATGATATATATATCCTAGCACAGACAGAGAGTTCGGTTTCAAGGTTAAGTGGTACATGAGAAAAGAACAAGATGGGAAATCTGTCTGCATAGCTCACCTCTTATTAATTTAAAGTTAAAATAGCCAGACTCTGGCTGTACTGTTGTAGGTCTACACAAACTGTTCTTATTTTTAGTACAAAATAGTGAAACCTTTCAAAAATGAATCCTTTGTAAACTGGAATTCCCTCAAAAATGGACATTTTTTTACAGTGCCTTTTTAACTATTACCACAGAACAGAACCTGTCTAAACAAGATACCCCTTAAAACCAGACACTTTACCTCCAGTTTAGAGGGGTTTCACTGTACATTCTAATAGGCATGTATAGGAATGTTTGTTGACCAACACCACAGAACATTGTCAAATCAGTGTCCAACATATAACTGCAATACAAGTCTAACAGACATAATAACTGAATAGATGGGTGGATGGATGATGAATAAATAGATGGATGGATATGTGAGTAGGGTGGAGGTTGGATAGATGAATGAATGGGTGGCTGTATAGGTGGATGGATGGATGGATGGATGGATGGATGGATATGTGGGGAATGGATGGATGAATTGGTGGGTGGCTGTATAAATAGATGGATGCATGGATAAACATATGGACAAACTGATGTCAGTAAATGAATGAATGAATGAATGAATGAATGCATGGGTGGAAGGATGGATGAGTGGAAGGATGGATGAATGGAAGAATAAATGAGTGGAAGGATGAATAATGGATGGACGGATGGACGGATGGATGGATGGATCGATGGATGAATTGGTGGGTGGCTGTATAAATAGACGGATGCATGGATAAACGTATGGACAAACTGATGTCAGTAAATAAATGAATGAATGAATGAATGAATGCATGGGTGGAAGGATGGATGAGTGGAAGGATGGATGAATGGAAGAATAAATGAGTGGAAGGATGGAATAATGGATGGATGGATGGATGGATGGATGGATGGAAATTTGATGAGAGGATATGTTAACAGATGGATGGATATCGGGTGCACAGGCCAAGAGAAGGAATGATGGACAGATCGATGGATGAACGAGTGATTAGGTGGTTAGGTAGGTGGGTGGATGAGTGAGTGAGTGAGTCAATGGATGAATGGACAAAAGGATGAAATGGTGGGTGGATGAGTCTAAGAGTCAATGAGTCAATGCATACATGGATGTACCTAATATGAAGTACATAGCTACTGAGTGAGTGGGCGTTTGGAGGTGCACTTGGGATGCACAGACAGATGAATAATACAGCCTGATTCTACATGTAATAGCAAAACAAAAATCAATCAGACTGTTTAATACAAACTGACATTCGTCTTGCCATAAATACTTTCTTTATTGTTATTTTGTATGGCTAAAAATCCATAAAATACATCAACACACCTACTTACCTCCATTTACCTGTACAGGTATATTGGAATAAATGTCAAATGCAATTGTGTATTATCCTATTTCATTGCACATATAATTAACACCTGCTTTAATCACAGAACTCCAATATTTATAAATATATATACTGACCCTATATTGTTTTTATACACTGATACTACTTTTTTTATGCACTGATCCTACATTATTATTATACACTGATCCTACATTGTTATTATACACTGATCCTACATTGTTATTATACACTGATCCTACATTGTTATTATACACTGATCCTACATTGTTATTATGCACTGATCCTACATTATTATTATACACTGATCCTACATTGTTATTATACACAGATCCTACATTGTTATTATACACTGTTCCTACATTGTTATTATACACTGATCCTACATTGTTATTATACACTGATCCTACATTGTTATTATACACTGATCCTACATTGTTATTATACACTGATCCTACATTAATTGTTATTATACACTGATCCTACATTGTTATTATGCACTGATCCTACATTGTTATTATACATTGATCCTACAGGGTGTATACTACCAAATCAAATCCCATAGACGACAATAGTAACATATGTGGCTAAAACTCAATCAACATAAACACCACAGATATAAATACTACCACCCCTCACACTTTAAATGAACCAGAGAAAATTGAAGGGGGGGGGGGTCAAGCTGCTCGGTTCCGAGATAACGGGTAGCGTCTATGACTATACCCTAGTTCCGCACAAAATTTGAGTACTTTTTTTTTTTACAAGTACCTTATACATGTTTCAAGCGCTAGGCTACTTGACACATTGGTACTAGATGAAATAAAATTGCATATTGTTTTTACCCAGATGAAACTATTATTTTTTACAACCAACACACTCACATTAATCACCAATCACAGGACTTATGGTGTTTGCTTCTCTATCAAAATTTGGGTGCACCTCCAACTTTGATCCAGCTGGAAGTTATTTGGTTTAGTACTACCTACATTTGTTATTATATACATTGATTCTACATTGTTGTTGTATACTGTTACAGGATAAACAGACTTTGCTACATGTGTTTGATACAAAACATCAACCTTAGGTAACATTTTATTCAGTATCGTGTCGCGATTCACTACGCAAGTTTCAGAGATTGCTACACAATTTAAAAAGATGTAACAGTAGTTGCTAATCAATTTTCAATTACCTAGAAATATTGCTAATCAAGATTTTGAAAATTAACAAAATGATCCCTGCTAGTTCTCGGTATTTGAGAATCTAGACAAATACCAATTAATACAGACTCGCGGTTGATATTTTCTATATTAAAAAACCTCTTGTGATGAAACAGCTATTTATGTGATCTAGATTAATACATTCTGACAAGTCCTTTTATAGATGGTTTTTCTAACAGAAGTCTCAAAAAAAATCAATCGTTGGAGTGATCTCGAGCTTAAGCAAGCTCCAAAGCTTGGTTTTCTTGAGACGAGTGTCTGAAAAACCTTCTACAAAACCATCCAGAAATATTTTCTAGTTTAATCAGTCTTATAATTATAATATAATTATTAAAAAATTCACTGCATTTTATTTTTGTGCCATGACATTACATTCTTTTTCTCAGCCGATATACATTACAGGGTGTGCACTTTACGGTCGTCTGATCACCCATGGCAAGTCAAAATAGCGTCGGGCAAGTCAAAATAGCGTCGGGCAAGTCAAAATAGCGTCGGGCAAGTCAGACCAGTATTAAATGTCAAACTCTTGGTGACCGAAAATGTCCACATATTGCATTATATATCAAAATGAAAATAATTAATGTTTGTAAGAGATAAGATAGTTATTTTTTTATTTGTTATCAACTGGTTTCCTATTAATATCTGCATAACCAAACTCATATATGACATAATAACAACCACTTTCCCAGTATATCGAACAGTCTAAAACCATTTTGAATGGCTCACCTGGTTTTGATTATATAAACATGTATTCGGAAAACCTCAGCCATGTAAAAGTATTTGTAGGTTCAATCGGAACACCTCGGCTATATCCTTCTTTACTTTCTATTTAGTTCCAATCAGAACCACTCATCACATTGATTTCAACAACAACAATCATTGCCTGTGCACATGTGAGTATTAAATAGGAATGCTAGCTGGTCAACTCACCTGAGTATTTGGACAATTAACTTGCCCCAAACTTTAATGTAATTGTGACAAAATAAAAAAATCAATGTCTACAACTTGAGTTGTATGTTGATTTCTCTAGGGGATGTGATTATTGTTTGTACAGACTGCCGTCAGCTTAGTAATTCTTTTAATTCCTCGTCATATGGTCACAAAAGCACCTTATTCATTCCAAGACCGAACTTTGGTAAAACATTCCAGATGTTTGATTGTGTGTGTCGTGTGACAACATAATAATTAGAATTTAATTACAACAGTTTGTAATAAAATTAAAACAAGTTCTGTTTCTTTCTTTTATGTTGTTACTATTGTTCATATATTAAGATAACATGTTTTTAAAGTGCAGTTTAAGTAATTTCTTTTATAAAATGAATTTCGGTCGTGGGCCATTCAAAAGTTGTACGGGCGAGTCAAAGTGTTGCTGTGAGTGGCCCTATTGGCCAGTCAAAAAATATTCCAAGTGCATACCCTGATGTTACATCACTAGAATGAAGGAAGGAAATGTTTTATTTAACAATGCACTCAACACATTTTATTTATAGTTATATGGTTAAGGACATATGGTTAAGGACCACACAGATATTGATGGAAGCAACCTGATGTCGCTGCTTCATGGACTACTCTTTTTTGATTAGCAGCAAATGATCTCTTATATGCACCATCCCATAGACAAGATAGCACATACCACAGCCTTTTATGTACAAGTTGTGGTGCACTGGCTGGAGTGAGAAATTCAATAGAATAAATGCAGTGTTCAGAGGTGAATTGTAAAAATGAGGAAATCTAGACTGGTTCCGGAAATTCTTGAAATCCTAGGTTAAAATCTGTGCCATCTGATACATTTTGGAGGAAAGAAGGATTAAAATGTGAGAAAATGCAATATTCCATGAGATGAAAACTGCTGATACGAGAAGAATTCCCAGACCTGAGTGTTACATATTACATAACTTTCTGACACCTTTTTAATGGTTCACTGAACTAGAATAGCAATTATTACCGAAAGTTAAATTTGTTTTATGGAGCACACTGATTAACTGACAATCAGCTATTGAATGTCAAACATTTGGTAATTCTGACATAATTTTAGAGCGGAAACCTGCTAAATTGTTTAATTAGTAGCAAGTGATCTTTTGTATACATTTTCCCACAGACAGGATAGCACATACCACAACCTTTAACCATGCAGTTGTGGTGCACCAGTTGGAACCCAATTTGTTAAATGGATCTACTGAGTACTCATCCGACTGAGCTAAATCTTCCCAACCCCACCCCCACCCCACCCCGTCCCGTCCCGTCAACAGGCTAGTGTCATATTCCTATGTAATAGCTGATATGGTTCCATTGTCTGAAGAGCTATTTCCGGGACAGAGTCATGATGACCATAACTGTATAATTAATGACCAGAATAACTGTTGTGTACAATGTGTTCTCCTCTTGATTCGGCCAGCTGAATATCGACATAACTGTTTGTGATTAAAAAGGTCAAAGACAAAGGTAGGTTAATGACGTCTGTTAACTGAAATGATACGATGCCGCAATGGGTTTCTTCTCTCATTATTTAGACCACATGTTTTTCAAATGTACAATGACAGTAAAATACCTATAAATGTCTTAAATTAATGTGGTGGGCTTTAATATCATTAAACAAGAACAAAAGAAGTACTTACTTTAAAAAAAAGAAAGAAGTGATAAATAAATACAACTATCTGATATATAACTTTTGCATAAATAACTTGAAAAAAATAATTTGTAATGTACTGCCATTTGGTATAAACAATGACTTTATCAAGAATTCTGGGTATACAGAAAATTCAATCTTGCATATCCATTGAAGCAGCTAGCATCCAGTTCTTCAAGGATAAAATATTATAATTGCAGTATATATGCAATAATTGTCACAGACACATTTAACATGCCAATTATCCTCCATAGATTTTCTTACTAAATTAACCTTTTTCTACTTGTAAATGAATTAATTATATGGCTGTAATTTTAAATGAAACAAAAACAAAATTTTATGTTAAATTCTAGGTAGAGAGAAATGTTTCTAATGTAGACACCCATAGGATCAAGTAAAATGTCTGTTTTAAGACGAAATTGGTTTAGACACTGATCGGTACTGATATTTAAAGAAAAATAAAGAACTGACTTTGATGTTGTACAGTGCCATCTACACTGAAAAAAATCGAGCTCTGAGGAAATTCCAGTTTAAGAACAGTCCAGTTAATATTTATAAGAACCCCAAACTGGATTTTGTCTTCAAATAATTTTGTACATATGAAATTGTTTTATTTTTAGAAATAAAATGAAATTTAACCTAGTACAAATATAAGAACGATCAAAAAAATATTTAATATATAGCCACTAACATTTTATGTAAAAAATTATATTTGATATGTAATTACAGTCGTTAAAATGTCATTGTTAGTCGATAACATCTTAAAAAGTTCAGCAAACTCAGGAATGTCCCTTTAATATACTCTAACACTGGATCTTTCAGTGCAAAGATTTAGGATTTTTTATTGCATGATCTGCTTTTTTAAGTCAGAAATCTCTGGACTTAGTTTCTCATGTGAGTCACAACACATGTATCCTTTCTTGTGGTTGGGATAACGTCACAGAGGATAAAAGTGCTGAGCTCGGAATTTAGAAAAGAAAAAGTCTTTTATTGAAAGTGGCTTATCTAAGAATGTTCTGGTGTTTACAGGCTGTGGAAGAATGCTGCATTGTATTAAACAAGATATTTTTAGAAGCAAATTAATAAGAAATGAACATGCGTTATATTCAACAAACTAATTACATAGAAAACTATTTCTATTTAACATTAAAGGCATGTCACCAGATGGGGTTTGGCAGCTTGGGTTAAAGTACAGAATTTTGATGATTTAACTTCTTTTTTTGCTATTAATTTGCTTTGGAAAGAACTAAAGTAGGCATAAAAAATAATTTAATCATTATTTAAAAAAATAACCCATTAATGAGTTATATTACTGTAAATAAAAAAACCCAAAAGGTTAATGTTTGTTTCATTTAATGACACCACATAACAGTGATAATTAATTAAAGCACTCAGATTAGGACTGATCCACGTCAGCGGGCCCATTGGGCTATTTCTCAGTCGGCGAGCCCATCGGGCTATTTCTCAGTCTAGCCAGTGCTAGATTTATTAATCATCGACTATTGGATGTTAATTATTTGGTAATTTTGTATTAAAAGTCTTAGAGAGGAAACCCACTACAGTTTTCATTAGTAGCAAGGTATTTTTCATTTGCATAATCCCATTGACAGGATAGCACATACCACAGTCTTTGATATACCAACAGTGGTGCACTGGAAGGAATGAAAAATAGACCAATGGGGTTGATCCTAGACTGACCATGCAGCAAGCGAGTGAGACAGAAAAAACCACCAACACCACAAAGACCACTCCTACCTAAATATTTTTTACTAGATGTAATCTGTGCTTAGCACAGGAAAGTTGGGTTATGGTGACCTTACACTGGAATTCGCCCCAAAAATACAACCAAACCACCAATAACACCATGGTGATAGCCAGTCCACATTAGCCAGTCCACATTAACCAGCTCACATTAGCCAATCCACATTAGCCAATCGACATTAACCACTCCTCATTAGCCAGCCCATATTAGCCAGCCCACATTAGCCACTCCTCATTAGCCACCCCACATTAGCCAGCCCGCATTAGCCAGTCGTCATTAGCCAGTCTTCATTAGCCAGTCTTCATTAGCCAGTCTTCATTAGCCAGTCCTCATTAGCCAAGGATATCTACATGATGACCATTGTATATAGCCACTTCTTTGTCAAGTGTCAAAGATGATTTTTCCCACTTCCATTGTATTTATAGAATTCATTTTGTATGCAATATTTAGCATGATGTGTGTATGATAGTCAACTGGACTGGAGTGCAAAAAGATCCTTGTAAAATGCAGCATCAGGTAGATGTCAAGAAGGTGGTTAGCAGTGCAGATCAAAAAAGGAGAAATGATCAGAATGATGAGAAAATATTATCGATAGGCACCTTCCTATAGTCAAGATAGGACATACAATAGCCTTTGAATGAATGAATGAATGAATGAATGAATGAATGAATGAATGAATGAATGAATGAATGAATGAATGAATGTTTAACAACACCCCAGTCAAGACATACAAATTAGCTATTAGGCAATGGCCTTTGTTAAAGCCATGCATGATGGTGAATAGGTTAAGATGGGAAGAAACCTGACACACTATAGTCCACACCAGGATCTAGATCCTGCCCATGTCTAGTGATGATGAATGACCTCACTTAAACTCTTACAGAAATATACTCAAATAAATATGCCCATGAAAAGAAATTATACAAATAGTAAAATGAAACAGTGATTGCAACCAGAATCCTCAATTCACAGTGACACTACTGACAATCAATCCAACATTACAAATTTATGTGAAATACAGACCTAATTACTAAATAGAGTCCGTACTAAATACAGACCTTACTAAATACTGACCGTACTAAATATAGACATTACTAAATACAGACATTACTAAATACAAACCGTACTAAATACAGACCGTACTAAACACAGACATTACTAAGCACAGACCTTACTAAACACAGACCTTACTAAATATAGACATTACTAAATACAGACATTACTAAATACAGACCTTACTAAATATAGACATTACTAAATACAGACATTACTAAATACAGACCTTAAAAAATACAGACCTTAATAAATACAGACTTTACTAAATACAGATCTTACTAAATACAGACCTTACTAAATATAGACATTACTAAATACAGACATTAGTAAATACAGACCTTAAAAATACAGACTTTAATAAATACAGACCTTACTAAATACAGACCTTACTAAATACAGACCTTACTAAATACAGACCTTACTAAGTACGGACCTTAAAAAAAACAGACCTTAATAATTACAGACCTTAATAAATACAGACCTTACTAAATACAGACCTTATTAAAGTCCACTGACTTGATTGCTTAGCCATTATGACAAAGTACATGGTGTCTAACATATGGCAGTTTTAACATTTAGCCTCGATAGTGAGAAAGGAAATCTGCTGTTGTCATGTGCATAGGGATTTATGCGATCATTTAAATACTCTTTCCTACACATATAGGAACACAAATAACATGGGATTCAGAAGATGTAGCTGCTGTGTATCAATGGTTGGAATGGGATAAAACAACATCAAGACTTTTCCATTGTGGGTGATTGATCCTGTGATCTCTTCCACCTCAGGCGATTACTCTACCACTGAGGTACATCCCACCCGATATGGCTGACATCCAACATGTACTCTAGTGGTGTCGTTAAACAAAAAAGAAAGTTTAACTTGTTCTGGTTTAGTGGTAGAACACTCGCCTAAGCTATGGTGCAGGATCAATCATCATTGATGTATTTGGCTTTTTTTCCCATCCCAATATGTACTAAAAAGGATGTGGTATGTATTGTCCTGTTTATGGCAAAGTGCATATGTACTGTCCTGTTTATAGGTAAATTGTATATACATTATAAAAGATCCCTTGCTGCTTTATTGGTAGTTGCTGTATATACATTATAAAAGATCCTTGCTGCTTTATTGGTAGTTGCTGTATATATATATACATTATAAAAGATCCCTTGCTGCTTTATTGGTAGTTGCTGTATATACATTATAAAAGATCCTTGCTGCTTTATTGGTAGTTGCATGCATACATGGCTTTTTTTTCTAAATGTATTCACCACTCTTGATCTCGTGTGTCAAAATAACCGTATGTTAGACACCAAATAGCTGTAGTTTAAAATGTACTGAGATGTCATCAAATGAACATTCCTTTACAGATAAATAGGGAACATGAATGAATGAATAAAATGAATGTTTAACGACACCCCAGCACAAAACTACACATCAGCTATTGGGTGTCACAGAACAGGGAACGATTACCTTCTTGTTCAACAGTTGGTTTGTCAACATAATGGCCAACAGTGGATACACTAGTCCAGTCTATATCTGCCATCAAAATGAATTTAACAAATTCACTTTCACAGCAGATATATCGGATAATGGATATATACCAGCCAATATGAAGCCTACATGTTATTTCTGAGACCATGTAGAAGACTAGCTATCATGTAGGTATAAACTTGTTTATTAAAAACAATAATCAAGTAACCCATTTCCTTTTAGCATAACCCATTATATATACAGGCACGTGTAAATGGTATCCAAAATTGTGTGTGAAAAAGAAAATGGTTATACAAAATTAGATTTGTTCGATCAGTGCTCAAAAGAAATTATCTGTCTTGCAAATTACCGAGGCCTAATCTACAAATGAAGGTCTGTCCATCCAAATGATATTACAGAAAACCAAAATGGATGGGGGAAACAAATAATTTAAAAAATTAAATAAATAAAATTTTACACTTACGATTTTCTTTTGAAAATAACAAGTGTTTTCTCAAGCGTGGAAACAGCTGATAAATGATCATGCGAAACATGCGTCCACCTTTTATGAAATTTTTAGTCACTCTCACTGTGTTGGGTGAAGAACATTTACATTTCCAACTGAACATCTAAAGGTTCCGCAAGAATTAGGAATCCAGTTTTTTACAATAACCAGGAACTGATAATCAAAAGCAACCTGTGGATCCTGCGAGAGTAGATAGTCCACAGAAACACAGCCTTAATTCCCGACTCCTTATGGCTTCACCCACATTGACGCATCCAAGGCTGGCACTGTGATTACAGACTGGTCCATTACACTTCTCGGGGGTAGCAGGATGGTTCCAGAACTCTTGGATATGCAGAGGAAATCCCAATAGTTTGTTCAGACAAAACCAGACTTGGCAATTACACCACATTATTATTACATTTTAGACTAGGTATATTAAACAAATTGATGCATACTGCTCCCATAGGGGGTGCAACAAAGTATAAAGATAACATAACTGCAAAAATTAATAGAAAAAATGAAAAAGTGAGAAAAAAAAAAATAATACCATTAAATATACCATGAGTTAATTCACAATGCAATCAAATTCTTTTTTCGATTGGGGGGAAATAACTCAAAGCAGGAGGTGTGTTGCACTGGATTGCCAATTGGTGCTAAATCTGACATGATGCAATGCTGTAGGGAAATGACCAGGGTAAGATCAGTGTCAATAATAATCCAACAGGGCCTCGATTATCAATTGACAGTAAGAGGATATTTCTGGAGCAGACAATGTCTCTCTCTCTTACTATCTGTTGCATGGTTTGACGTTTTTACAGTCAACAAAGAGTTTGTTGTTCATGGTTGATTGGTTTCCTTCATCTGGCTTTATCAAGCATTAAAGGACCACTGTTACAGTGAGTTTTGTTATCAGATATATTATTCAGCTTCATTATGAGGCAGGATAGATATCAGGAAACAATATTTCAAAATCTTAGGTCACCAAAAGTGGCTTCACGTGAGTTTTACTTAGGTAACCGATTTTTTCAGTTAAGTGAATATAGTTCTCGCAACCGATGAGTTAATCCTAAAACACTTGAACTGTTTGACTATTAAACTTCTAACAAAACACTTTTGATTTTAAAAATTAATTGCTCACCATGTAACCAATTGGCAGATCACGTGATTTTAAAGTTGGGTAACCGACACGCAAACACAACAACGGTTCTCGTGAAATATTGTGCCCTGTATATCGTTCAGTCTGTACAGTGCTTGGGTCATAGGATCACACCTCCTCTGTGGATCTATTCTGTGATTTTTTTGTTCTTATCCCAACCAGGGCCCTGTGACTGGTACACCAAAGGTCATGGTATATCCTGTCCTGTCTGTGGAAAAGTATATAAAAGATCCCTTGCTGTTAATGGCAATGTGTAGCCACTTTTATCAAATATTTGACACTCAATAGCTGATAATTTTTTTAATTTTTTTCCCAGCTGTATTTTAATATAAATAAGAGGCAGAACCTAGTTTAGTGGTAGAGCACTTGCTTGATGTGCAATGTGTTGTAAGATCACTCATGATTGAAAAATCAAAGGTTGTGGTATGTACTGTTCCATGAATGGGAACGTTTCTATAAATCGTAGCTTGCCATTTTTTGACCAACTTTCTTCCCATTTCTCTCCCCCCTCTCTCTCTCTCTTATACCTTCTTCTTTCCTATCTCTTCTCTCTCCCCTTTTTCTCTCTTTTATTCTCCCCTCTTCTCTCTATTTCATTATCTCCCTCTTCTCTCTCTCTCTCTCTCTC
>JAECMU010116540.1:0-13663 GCA_016106625.1 Dracogyra subfuscus
TTTGTTAAATCATTTGTTGAAGTGCAGTAAATACAAATGACTTTTAGTTTTGTGATAACAATATGAAACTTGTATATTTATTTATGAATTAGAGCTCAAAAATGCTTTTTTAATGTGACAGAATGTAGCCAGCGTCTTACAAATAATGACGTCATGTATTTTGCATGACATCATACAGCAAAAGCCTTGTTAGGTAGACAATACTCGCTTTGCGTACACAAAACAGAACTAAATAATGATTTTTCCGAATATTTCTGTAACATTGCAGGATAAAAGAAATAACTGGTTACTGTCTTAAGATATCTGCTTTATCCTGCTCAGGTCGAATGGCGAATGCAGCTCGGCAGAGGCTCGCTGCATTCGCCATTCTAACCTTCGCAGGATAAAGCTGATATCTTAAGACAGTAACCAGTTATTCCCTATTTATCACATAAGCTCAAGCTTAATACAACGTGTTTTTGTAAACTGTACATGCCAAGGCACAATATTTCACGCGAACCGCCGTTCTGTTCGCGTGTCGGTTACGCAAAATTAAATTTACGCGAACCGCAAATCGGTTACGTTGTGACCTGTATATGTTCAGAAATCATAAACTTCACAATTACAGGAAGTGTATTCATGCAGGTATACTACTAATATGCCTAGAAATGTTTGGGCTGATTTTTAGTACGAGCCAAACGTTTTAAAGAAATGTGCATGGACCGCTAAGGCGCCTAAATTATCTGCTTCCATTCTATCTCTATGTAGACATAATATTGGATTGCCTATAATTTTACAAAGGTTGAAAACGGTTTTAACGTAAACAAAAATGCAAAAATGTCACAAAAGCTGAAGAATACTAACATCGCATAATGCGCTTTAAATAACAAACATTTGGAACGTTACAGTAGTATAGAAGTACCAGCGATAAGGTGAATATAGCATCGCCGCCGCAAAATACTAGTGTCAAATTGTGGTCTTTCTTTTTATGTTACCTCGTCGTTATAAGATTTTTTATATATTAATCTATCAGATAATCATGTGCCAATGAGTAGCTTGTTTTATAGTTCAGAGGAACTGGACATTAGTTGTTTGGGTTTTTAGTGTCTGTTTTTTTTTTTTTTTTAATCTGCTGTATACTAAATTTTACATATTATCAGTGACAAATGGTAGCCTAATATATTAGTCTAATCATGCACCAGTGACTGACGGAGTGTTTTGCATTGTACTTTAGAGGAACCAGGGAATGGACATTTTTCCTTCAGTTGTATCAAATAATAATAATAATAAATCTACAACGCTACTATTGTACGAAAACAACAAACATCTACAAGTGACTTCTTTCGATTTGCAAGAATTATAGAAACTGTTATAAAACATTTTCTTTTATATTTTGTTTTAACTTATGTTTAAGCTAAACATTATGTATTTAAAATATAATTTCAACGTAAGGTAAGCCACAGGTTATGCAAGTATAATTCACGTATCCGAACAATTGGTTACCTAGGCAAAAACCACGTGAACCGACTTCCGGTTACCTCAGATTTCAAAATATTGTCCCCTGCATGCAATTTTAATTCCAGTCCGCCATTATTAGATATTCAAATGATGTAAGAATATGTGACGCGGTGTATTTTTTTAATGGAAATGACGTCAAACACGAATGATGTGATTTTAGATGTCCTTACTTTAAAATAAAGTTATGTGTAACGTTTTTAGTTTTCTGAACGCTAGACAGCTTTCGGTGTCAAATTGTCATTGAAATGTTTTTATTTGATGACTATGAATGCATATGTCAATCATGGAGAGTCACTCATGAATGTTTGCTTAAATGTCAATAAACCTAGTGCTGAGACCTCGCCTAATTTACATCTAATTTGTAAAGTTGTCAAATTCTTAAAGTATTTGATCTAAAAATATCACATACTTTGATTGCTTTGTAAATGGTAAGATATTACAGTGAAACCCCAGCTAACGACCACTCCAATTCTAAGACCACCCCACTAAACAGACCACTTTTTAGAATACCGGAATATTTCCTTCATATTTAATAGTAAAAATTACCCGGTATTCAGACCACCCCGCTATTGCGAGTTACGACCAGTAAAGTCAGTCCTGATCATCGTTTTGCGTATATTTCGACCTCGCCAGTGCGACCAAATTACGATATCAGTATCTCATATTTGTTCATTCCCAAGGCTGTTCAACAATAACTGATCTAAATTTAATGCTTGCTTTGTTTTAGCCGAGACTGGAACAGGTAACAGGAAGTAAAGTAAACACCAATGTTCTGTCTTTTGAAATGAATTAAAACTGTTAAAGAGAGATACACGTTTAAGTCGTTGAAAACCGCCCATCGCAATGTGTTCACATAACCAACTTTCAGTTTCCGGAAAACATTGTCAACTGATTAATATTAATGAAGCGATGTAACGCGCTGATTGGCTGCAAGTGAGTCATCAGACTTTAGAGCTGACACTCATTCGGATTACGAGAACAGGCGATCCACGTGTCAATTAAATAGGATTGTATCCAAAAAACTGTCTATACAAATTGCAATAGCCATTCCAGCGTTAAGTCGCTATAATCACATTTGATGTTGAAAGAAACGATACAGGTCAGAAGTCGGCATGACACGTGTTTAATTCTTATGTACCTGTTGTTCAATAGATACAGCCTAAATTTACCGAGTCTAATAAAATGTGTTAATGATAATTAGGACACAATAGAATAAATTTACCGACTAATTCACTAGGAAACAAAAGAAGTGAGGTAAACGGTAAACACTACGAATAACGTATTTCTTCCGTTATTTCGGCAGAGATAATATCAATGTTTGAAATGAGAACCCCCCCACAAAGGGTAAATCTCGCTGTGAATTGACTTTGAAACAAAAAGTTACTTTAATAAACAACAGTCCAGGAAAAAGTCAACGCACGCTTGCAGAGAAATTCGGTATCGGAAAAACTCAAGTACAGTTAATATTGAAAAGAAAGGCAGAGATTTTGGATGGCTATGAGAAAAATAAAGATAATGATCGAAAATGTTTATGTGTACGTTCTCCCGTAAAACATTAATGTGGGAATGGTTTCAACACATGTGCGGTCAATAAATATTTGTAGTATATATATATATATATATATATTTTATTTTTTATCACTTTATACACAACACAATTAAAATGTTAAAAACCTTCTAAATGTTAGTAATTCGGTAATAAGACCACCCCACTATTAAGACCAATTTACATAAGTCCCACAGGTGGTCTTAATAGAGGAGTTTCACTGTATATGATAAATAATATTACAAGTGTATAACTAAATTAAAATCAGTTGGTTAACTTGTATTCATATTAATATTCAAACAATATTGATACTGACAAGGTCATTTGCACACACATGTAAATGTATGTATATGCATACACACGTGCACATGCACACACACATTATGAATAAAGAGAAACAATTTGACACAGGAGACTGTAATACTTAGTACCGGTATATTATGTGAAAAGTTATGGTTGTGTGGAAGGTAAAGGCAAAACATACCCATACCCATACTGCACAGTTGTCATTGTTTCTTACTGTATGCAAAAGGTTGTCAGATAAAAAGAACAGTAACCTTTATAAAGCATCAGCTATAATTTTAGTATGTACAGATATATTTCCAAAACAGGTTAATTTTGATTTTCTTATTTCCAATACCTGTTAAATAAAACAGACTAATGTAATACTTCATTTCATTCATTGCTCTTGTTTTACAGGTTATAATGCGTGTTTGATTGCATGTATTATTTAGTGCACTAACTGTTTGTAACCAAATACTACTGGTGTTGGTCATATGCATGAGTTTGGTGTACAGTGAATATGTTCACATTTCTGATGTTATGTACTAGCCGTTGTTGTTAGTACTTGTATTGGGTATCACTATTGATATTGTATTAGTGGCATTGTATCCTGTTCCTGTCAACACTTGATGTTGTGATCTTGAATTTAAACTTATGGTCCAGCTCAATGTTAATTATGGGTGTAAGTTTTTGTAGATGTAGGCAATATGCATTCAAATAGAATTTCAAATATTGTGATTTTCTTAGATAGTTTTAATACACAGTGCTTACCAAATAGTTTAATTGATACTGATGTATAAAAGAATACAACCAAATAATAAATGTATGCTTCAACCAGCCCTGTGCTTAAAAACCTTAAAGTCTTGACTTCAATAGTCCAGACTTTAATGTCATGGCAATGCCATTCAAATAGCATTACGTTAAAGTCTGGACTATTAAAGTGTACACTTTAAGTTTTATAAGCATGTGCCCTGGTTTATATTGGGATGTGTTTTCCTTTAGTATATAGTACTGTTATGTCAGATACACATCAAACCTTTGGTTTCATTGTAAAAACTTCAGAAATTATTGTTTTTAGGAAATTAATCATTTGTATTGTCTTTTTCCCTTGGTGTATTTTTTCTTTGCTTCATTTTAAGGAAACCAGTGAAGTGGAGTTAATGAATTTGGCATGTCAAAATTGTTAAATTTAATTTCATATTTTAAAAATAACATTTTAGCTGTTTGAATCCCTTATTTCCTTTTTGTGTGTGTGTGTGCATAACTAAAATAACTTAGGAGAGTGAACTGACTTTGCAAACAAAGTATATCATTATGTTGTAGTTAAATTTTGATGATGCTGTAAGTTTATATAATATATATAACCAGGTAATAACTAGAATTCTGGAAGATATTTTTAGCTCATAAAACCCATCTCAGATGTGTAGACATAAGAGTTTTAGTACTCATGCTTGTCTAAGTCCTAAGTATTTAAGGATAGAAGGACACTTGAAAGATTTAGAAATAGTGGATTCATGACAAATGTTATACATTCTACAACATAAATATAGTACATGCAGGGCTCATCTTTGAATAAAAAGTTCACTTCCTGTATTATTGTCATAAATAAAAATCATACAAATCCAGTTAGATTCTTGTAATATCAATGTGTTTTTTTACAAATAAAGAAGTATCTAGTCCAACATCTACTGGTAGTGTTCAGGCAATATATGTTAGAAAGTATTTTTGTCATGTCCAAATAATAAATATAAATTTATTAGCATCAAATTCTGAAGTTCTGTGGGGTTGTTTTTTAAATCAATGAAATAAAATTTGATTCTTCTCATGAATACCAGTGACATAAAGTTGTGGGAATTCAAAATGATGTGTACCTCTGCTACCAGTATTGTAGTATGTTTTTGGGTGTTTTTTTTTATCTCACAATGTTTCTAAATGTACTCAATAGAAAACATGCGATCTTTAAATCTTCACAGATTTGTCTAAATGAAAGACAACTGACAGAATACAAACTATTTCAGGTCTGTTAAACATCACAGCAGGAGAATATTAACAGGACATGCTGTGGATTGGAATACTAAATCCAAAGTGATTCATTACATTTCCTTTTGAAGTTGTAATTCTTGATGCTGTGATATTTCCATAAAACGTCTGGCTGTCCACCATCAAGTTGGTAAACCGGTCACCCTGCGGTGATTGAACCCGTGTCAATCTGGGCACAGCTTCTTTTGGTCAAGGCGTTCTGGCCTACTTACATAGCTGTCCAGACTCTTTTCAAACCTCTTGATCTAGAACACTGACTTCCCTGCATTTAAAATCAGCAAGACGTGGATAAAGATTATTCGTACTAGGATTCGGTTAACTCCTTTTTAAATGATAATTTACATTATTGATGTATATTTATATTTAATCAATCAATCTGCTGTTTGACATGTGCTTATGCACACTGAAGGTTCTGGTTATGTTTTCCTATATCCTTGGGAAATATGTTCAATAAAAGCTGTGTGATTTGTAAGCTTAATGAAAAAAATGTGTAATATAAAGTCATGTCTGACATATATGATCTTTTTTCTATTTTTTATTTCATAAAATATTAATTTTATGGCTGTGTTTTGTAATACGACATTTTTTTTAAATTGTGTGTGTGTGTGTGTGTGAGAGAGAGAGAGAGAGAGAGAGAGAGAGAGAGAGAGGAGAGAGAGGAGAGAGAGGAGAGAGAGAGAGGAGTGAGTGAGTGAGTGAGTGAGTGAGTGAGTGAGTGAGTGAGTGAGTGAGTGAGTTTGTAGTCGTAAAACAAAATTAGATGCTACTGGTGGTTTTCATAGATGATAGAAAATTAAATATTTATATTAAAATAAGATACACACTTAACATTAAGCCCAAACAAATATTATCTCAATATATCTACATTTAATTTGTCCCCAAAAGAACTGTTTTCAACCAGCTACATAGTTACCATAGTTCTCTTTATTATAGATAGATTTGTTCATCAAACTTAATTATAGCTACATAGTGGTAATTGAGAAGAAAAACTTAATTGTTTCTTTATTTTTAATTAATGTAAGTCATTTGAAATATTTGTAAAAACAGCTTATAGTGGCTGAAGTGGAACATAGACTTAGTGTAGAATTTTGGAATAAAACATTTC
Source organism: Dracogyra subfuscus (assembly GCA_016106625.1). Taxonomy (NCBI): domain Eukaryota; kingdom Metazoa; phylum Mollusca; class Gastropoda; order Neomphalida; family Peltospiridae; genus Dracogyra; species Dracogyra subfuscus. Next base: position 6,471 of record JAECMU010116540.1, read on the forward strand.
TGCTTTGTAATTTGATATTGATGAAAAACAATCAACCTTGTAATCAGTGATACTAAGCCTTTAATGTCAATGAATGAATATATTGTTTGTATTGCAGGATGCTAGGCAGAGATTTCAGGCTGCTGTAGCAAGCACTTCTGTTCAAAATGCTATCACCACAACACTTAGAAAAGCTTCCATAGAACGCCAGAATGCCATATCATCACAATCATCACTGTCCAGAGAAAGTTCAACATTATCGCGAGAGAGCTCCACAGATAGGTAATGTTTTACAATATTGTATTTTTTTTTTTTGACAATTGGACAAACATTCTTATTTATTTTTTTACACAATGCAATGCTTAAAAACTAATGTCCCAGAGGTTTTTTTTACCTGTAGGAGGCTTATCTTCCAATGCATACATATCAGTAGTTATTATCTTGTGATGACATTAGTCTTTGCTTTTTAAACATGATCAGTTTAATATTTAGATCACATATTCATTTGTCAATTTTGGCAGCTATGATACAGGTCTTACAGCATTGGGTTTGCCAACATAATACATTTTCTGGTTTTCATTAACTATGTTTAAATGTTCTATGCATTGAAAGAATGTCTGGATTGGTTATTTATTGTTTGATAAACATATTTTTAGTGCAATATACTGTATAATTTATTGTTACAGACAATATATTAAGGCAGCCAAATTTACTTTGTTCCTACAAACCATATTGATCTTATTTGATAAGTGTATTAGTATAAACAACATAGTCTTACATTGTTATCGCTTACTAAATAAACAGTCTTGCATTGTTATTATGTTTTAAAACCAGTTAAACAATTTTGCATTGTTATTATAGATTAAACAATTTTGCACTGTTATTATAGACAAGTTAAAAAACATTGTGTTGCTATTATAGACCAGTAAAACAATTTTGCATTGTTGTTATTATAAATTAGTTAAGAATTTTGCACTGTTGCTATTATAGAGTAATTTTAAAATTTGAACAATTTTGCACTGTTGTTATTATAGGCCAATTAAACTATTTTGCACTATTATTACAGACCAAAGGAACAAGGTAGCAGCTCTCCAGCACCAAGCAAGCAGAATTCACAAGAAGAAGAGGCCTACCAGAAAGGGTATGTTCCACATTAGGACACCCCAGAAATTAATTCACAACTTGTAGACGTTGTTTGGGTCCTTTATCACTATGTTATATTCAATCTGGTCTTGTCACAATGGTAGGGATTAGGGGAATTCGGGGAATTGCGGACACTCTGGCTTCCACTGTATTTGTCACTTGAAAACACTACATGATCACACCTATCTAAAATTTAAATTAATTTGATTGGCTGATTTTCTTATCACTATATATCATAATCAGACATTGGGTAGATTCTATTTTGTTACTATAAATTATGATAAAATATGAATTGTAAGAGGAGGCGAAATGCAGACATATGTTGGTAAAATGCAGGCATGGTCAACAAATAAAATTTTCTTTTAATCCACAACATTGTAAACATTTATTTTGTTACAAAATATAAATATTAAAATTATCTCTTATTATCTTATAAAGAAATAAACCAAATAAAACAGTAATTATATGAAATTAGGTTAAAGTTATTTTCCAGACCCAAGTTTTTGTCTTTGTGCCATTCAAACCATATCGATACACGTTGCTATTTTAAACACAATTGAAATGAAATAAAAATGTGTTTATTATTGTATAAAACAAATATTTATTTAGACTAGATAATTATCTGTAGTGTACTTATTATGGTGTCCGCAATTAAACTACTTGGGTTTATGTACTCGTTCTACCACGAACACGTTTATTCTGTTAATTTTGTCAAACAGTTATTATTGTTAATACTATTGTTTTTGTTTTCAAAATTAAGTTATGTATCATATTATAAAAGATTCTATAAATACATACATTTAATCTCTCATTCTTAACGTTTTATTCAAAATTTGGTAGACATATCCAGAAAACACATTTGAAGAAATAAATTGTATCACATGACCGATTTCATTGTGATAAAAATAGAAACATGGCTTTTCAAGAACTATCTGTAATCTCAGTATCAATTTGCAGACAATAAAATGAAACATGTATGTACAGAAATGGAATGTAGCGGCAGTATGGTCGGGATTGTCAGTAGCCAAATCTCCCCTATGTAATACTGCCATAGTTAATTTGTTTTTAAAACAAGGGACCTGGGTGTGCGGCATATACAGTAGATTGATGGTTTCTTAACGTGTGACAACTCAACACTTCTTAACCTGTAGTTCATATACTTAATGTGTGACAGTTCAACACTTATTAACCTGTAGTTCATATACTTAACGTGTGACAACTCAACACTTGTTAACCTGTAGTTCATATACTTAACGTGTGACAACTCAACACTTGTTAACCTGTAGTTCATATACTTAACGTGTGACAGCTCAACACTTGTTAACCTGTAGTTCATATACTTAACTTGTGACAGCTCAACACTTGTTAACCTGTAGTTCATATACTTGACGTGTGACAGCTCAACACTTATTAACCTGTAGTTCATATATTTAACGTGTGACAGCTCAACACTTATTAACCTGTAGTTCATATACTTAACGTGTGACAACTCAACACTTGTTAACCTGTAGTTCATATACTTTTGTCTACAAACAGGATAACTATTCCTTCTGTATAACAAACTCTTCTTAAATGACGTATTGTGCTCATGTTTTGACGATGAACATAAAATGAAGCAAATTTGATGATCTGTGTCATTCAGATTTGAAGATGGTGTCAAAGCGAAACTGGGTAAAGAGCTGAGTGACTTACGGGAACAACAGAACTCAATTGGTAACAATATTGAGGAAGTCATGGAAAAAGTTGAACATTCGGAAGAAGAACTCCTGAAGTAAGTATTTGTTCTGCCCATATAGATGGGGAAACTGGCTAATCTGCCCAATGTGCCTTCTATACTTGTCAGTTAATCCAGCATTTCAAGTTGTACACACCAGTAAAATTATTCGAGAGTCAGTTGGTCATCTTAGTGACTGTCGGGACATTATCTAGTGGTAAAGTGCTCACTTGATGCATGATCCCCATTGATAGTCCATTGGGCTATTTCTCGTTCCAGCCAGTGCACCACAGCTGGTATATCAAAGTCTGTTGTATGTGCTATAAAAGATCCCTTGCTACTAATGATAATGTAGCAGCTTTCTTCTCTAAGACTATATGTCACAATTTGTGACTGCTACGAGTTAGTCTGGCAAATTATATTTAGTCTTTGCTCCAACTCAAATTCTTCATAATAATTTCATTTTATTTAACAATGCACCCAGCACATTTTATTTATGGTTATATGGCATCAGACATATGGTTAAGGACCACACAGATATTGAGAGAGGAAACATGTTATTGCCACTTCATGGGCTACTCTTTCCAATTAGTTGCAAGGGGTCTTTTGTATGCACCATCCTACAGACAAGATAATACATCTTTGTTACACCAATTGTAAAGCACTGGCTGGAATGAGAAATAATCCAATGGGCCCATCAATGGGGATCGATCCTAGATCGATCACACATCAGGCGACCATTGTACTACTGAGCTATATCCTGCCCGTGATGTGAGAGAGATGTTTGAAAATGTCATTGAGATTGTAACCACTATCACCAACTGAAAGTATTGTGTCTGTATGTCATAGAAGTCAAATACAAACTTTAAGTTATAAATGTTGAAATACAGGACTGTGAAAAGTAATTACTATCATAAATAACTGATGCAGTAAAGCTGACGAAATTAAAAGTTCTGTAGCTAATGCTGAACAGTTTTCAACATTACATCTTTTTCCACTCCAGCCTCTGCCTAGTATTTTCATGGGTTTGTTTTATCTTTACATTTCCTCCAGACAGATTAGTCCTCAAAGTTCATGATTCCATTGTCAGTGTTTGAAAATGCCAATATCCACTTTCTTGAAGAAAAAAATTAAAATATATATATTGTATTTTCTTTGAATTTTTCAGGGAAAATGATAAATCTGTGGCCAAAAGTGTGATTCAATTTCAGAACATTGCAACAAAGTTGTCCTGGGATGACCCATTGAAAACACTGCGCTTTGTTGCAGCCTGTCTTATTTTCATGGTCGCCATTTGTGTTGTGATAATGTCCCTTTTCACTGGATCTGCATCAGGGGTGGAGATTGAGGTGGGTCGCCGTCATTACGGAATGCCTCCGTTGTGAGAGTGGAACTGAAATTCATTGAGACCTGCAGTGAGATATTCCCACTGTGAGAAGAGTGAAATCCAGGGTAGTAACGAGCGTGGTGAACATCAGCTGGAAGTGGACTTACTTTGAGGCTGTCTTCTGAAATGCCACACTAATGGATCAACACCAACAACAAGCAAATAGTTTTTATATACATGCGAAAGGAACTCGACAAGCTTTGTCCACATTTAGACGTATATTTCTGGTAACACTAAGAGGCTCTAGCTTATTCATTTTGTTTATAACAGATCTCTTAACAACTAGTTTGCTGAAACAACTGCACAAGAATTAGTTTGTTTTGTGTCCTTTATTTGACATAATACAAACTATTTCTCAGGCAGCGATATATTTCCACTTGACATTAACTGTGATACTTAGCAGGCTGTACACTTTAATCTTGGAAGAAATAACTACTAGTATTTTGTGAACGAAACTTTACAAACAAAACTTTACAAGCTTTGTTGTTTGGGGGTGGGGTCACATCATACATGCTCCCTCTTATTACTGGTTGTTTCATTTACTGTTCATTACATTATTTGTTGTAACAAATACTGTTTGAAGAAGTCTCTCAAACACATGGAATTGCATTTAATTTGATCATTTATTGTATTGGTGCAGTTTTAAATGATACACTATAATTAAAATAATGATTGTTCTCAGGGCAATTTAAAAAAAACCCAGATGGATGATTCAGATGATTACATTATTTAAACTATTTTCAACTGCAAAGTTTGTTGCATTTCTTTGACATATCACATTTGCCTTGTTAGTGCATTAATATAGTTGTTTAGTGTTTTCTCAGTTCATAATAATAGGCTTATATTAGGTGCCAGCTCAGGGCTCGTAGTCGTCTTCTAATTGCGTGGATGAGACATTATTATTGCCTGGGTCTAGACTTCAAGTTGTAGGCATAGGACCTGGTCTTAGAATGTCAACAGCACAACTTCATTCGGAGGTGGGCGTTTGAGCTACGTGATCATATCTAGGGCGAAATGAGCAATCGGCTCGCACCTAGACACGGCTCAGAATTTTCTTTGTGGGAAGCAATTTGTGCTTCTCAGATTTTCAGTTTGAAGCAAATGCTAGAAACTGAGAAGCACTTCTAGAGGTTAGAAGTGTAACTTTTTAATAGCAAAGCACAAAACTTGACACAAACATGGGTGAAAGCATAAAATGTATATTATCACTTTTAAACATCAATAATTCTCTATGTATTTCTGGCATACTGTGAAAATCAAAAGCTGCTTGTGAAAACTATTTTCAACATTATTTGCTGCCTGCCTTCTGTCATATTAGAGCTGCCTTGAGTAATTACAGGGTCCATGTGCAGGTGAGTCCGTACAAGGAAAATTATGCCTATATTGTATATTATTAAATAGAGAGCTGTTTAGGAAAGTGATTTGTGACTAAAGGATAACTTTGGTCCAGATTCTCTCGACAGAATCTCAAGGTTACAGTTGATATAATAGAGACAATTAGAGATTGTAAAATGGAGACAATGACATTATTACATGGACACAAATTAAATTTTAAAAAATGAATTGCATTATCTAGATCATACTTTTCTTATAGTATTTTTTCATCAATAACAATTAATTGATTGTTGTTGAACCGTGGCGATACTGTGATGTGTAATTAAGACATAATTATAAAAAGTGTTTCAGATGTTAATATACCACAAACCAGAGACTGGTGCTCTGATTGTTCCACAGGATGCTGTCCTTTTTTCAACTCCACAGACAAAATTATTACAGAGAGCTAGATGTTTCCAAAAATTATATCTCATGATGCACGGTTGATTGCTTGTTTTGCAAATTTAGTCGACTTGTTTTGAATAGGAATATGATTTTTTGACAGTAAGAATTCTTGTATTTTAATAATGTTAGTTCCTGTGTTAGTAGTAAGAAATGTTTTTAAAACCAAACTTAGAAGATGGATCCCAAGCAGTGTGTTTCGGCAACTTAAAAATCTTATATATTTTCCATTTGCCCCATAGAACTGAAGGTGGGTACTAACATTGCCATCACTAAAATTAAATAAACCAGTTGGTAATGTTCCTGTTGAAATACTAGTATTAACCTGTCAGGGACAGGTTTACAGTGGTTTATTGTATACACTTAATTCATCCCTTTTATTGATGTTTTAAAATTTTACGGCATTTTTAAATTGTTGATTCACATGGTTGACTTTTAATTTTGGAGATAAGATAAAACCAGTATAATACAAGTAGTTGAAAATAAGTTTCTTCAGTTTGGATTTTAAATGCATTTTATTTATTTTAACTAGCATAGGAATAAAATAGAATTTTAAAGTTTGTGAAAATTTGTAAAACAAGCTTGAGCCTGCTTACCTTGGTTGTTATATAACTGGGTACACCTGTAGATATTACCAAGATGTTACGACAATAGCAGTAGTTCTCTGTGATACTTCTTGTCAGGCGAGCTATGGTGACAATTGCAATTATTTTCTTTTGTGTGATTTTTTTTAAATATTGACCAAATCAAAATGTATTATATTTCTTTATTATTACCTATTTGTGATGTGTTTTGCCCATTGTTGACCAATTAAATATATTTACCTTTATTTTTCCTCTTGTCATTTTTCTTGTAATTGAATTGGAATTGAGTTTAATGACACTCCAGGATTGTTTAATTAGTGGTATCATAATAAAAAGTACGGGAATATTTCAAAGTTAGCCATAATTTAAAAATAATAAAATCCGATATCTGACCTCTGTGGGTAGTGGTTAAAACCATTGGGATGTAGGTGATGTGTACCAGCTCCCATCCGGTGCATGTCACTGTCAGTTTTAATGACTCAAGTTAAAACTATTGGGTGGTAGATAATATGTTCATTCTGATACCGGCTCCCATCCGGTGCCTGTCACTGTCAGTTTTAATGACTCGATGGTTAAAACTATTGGGTGGTAGGTAATATGTTCATTCTGA
>JAECMU010116561.1:0-13799 GCA_016106625.1 Dracogyra subfuscus
CATTATGCTATATTCAAATGACATAAGAATACGTGGCGCGGTGTAGTTTTGAATAGAAATGACGTCAAACTCGAATGATGTCATTTTGGATGTCCTTACATCAAAATAAACTAGGGCCTAATGTTTTTTTGTTTTTTGAATGCTGGACAGCTTTTTGTGTCAAATTGTCATTCAAATGTTTTTATTTGATGACTATGAATGCATACTCCAATCATGGAGTGTCACCCAAGTACGTTTACTTAAATGTCAATAAACCTAGTGCAAAAGACCTCGACTAATTTACATCTAATTTGCAAAGTTATCAAATTCTTAAAGTATGTGATCTGAAAAATATCACATACTTTGATTGCACTGAAAATGTAAGATATTATATGATAAATACAAATATACTCTTATAATGAACCAGAAGGGACCATGATAGTTTGTTATAGCAGTTGTTCGTTGTACACATTTACAGAAGTTAGTCATTAATGTATAGGGAGATAAAACAGGACTTTAAAGATCAGTTAGTTCTTAGTGTACTTTACTATATATTGGTAGTGCACGCATCACACAGCATTACAGTCAGCACTGTCAATGTCAATTTTGAAAAGAAATATTTTCAAGTTTATCTTGTGTCTTATAAATAATCCTGTCCAAATGACACTGTAGTTCCTGGCTGACAGTGTGAACTTTGTGAACTTGTTAATTTTGTATATCTACATTGCATTTAATCATGAAAGCATGCACTCACAGCACTCGGATGTGAGTGCAATAGTCAAGATTATGATTTATTACTTTGAATGTATGGCTCTATTCAAAAGGTACAGAGATATAATGCTGAATACTACATCATTCTGTTGTGGTTGAGAAAGCAAGTATGTCCTACAGTGTACTTAAAGTGGCACACACTAGTTTTTAAACACTGACATATTTGTTACTGTCACAGCCATTTTAATTGAAATTGGACAGTGCTTAGATTTCTATATTTAGATAATCCAGTTTCATACATTCGAAATGTTTCTGGTCATCCTGGTGTTTTTAATGCCACAAATTAGTTTTTTTGTATTTCAAAAAAAATAAAAATAAAGACAAGCTCTAGTCCTTTTTAAAGGCTATGTTTTTACTTGAATACAAATCTCAGACTCTTGTTTCATTCTATTATAACTAATCTAAATATGTTACAAATTTGTAGATTAACCAAACTTAAATTAGTGTTCATTTTCAAGGGTTTAATAATATACATTAATGGGCAAGTGTGCTATATACACATGTATAAGAGTCAGACAAGGGAATTACTTTTCGAAACAAAACATACATACATAAGGGTGAAAGCACTTCAAATATAGCTAGCTACATTTAGGTTAGTCTAATTCTTCACCTTTCCTTGTACATGTATTTCTTTAAACCCAAGGGAAGGGAAAGTTCTTTTCTTTGGGTGAAGTTGGTTTGTTTTCATAGGATTAGGGACATGGGTCGAAAGGTACAACCTAAACAATTAATTAGTGATAACAATCATACAGCACGCTATTAACTGCAACACAAACCACATAGGATGCATTGGCTAATGATCACAAAATAATAACCCAGCACCTCGTACTTAATAAGCCAGGCAAAAGAACACCAGCTCAAAGTACGCAATTACAAAGCACCCAAAGGGAGGTGGTCGAAATAATGCTGACTCCCTCTACCCAACCCGCAAAACTGCTAAAACCGAGTCTCCCATGAGTTGCCCAGGCTGTCAACCGGCCATGTCCTTTTTAGGACGGAACTAGAAAAATATAATTATAAAACATGCTCCCTCAACAAATGGTTTTAAGAGCTAAAAGCTAGGAGGCAACCACGGGAGGCCAAGAACGACAGCCACCAATAGGCTAGGTTCCAATACAAGGTAGTCTTGGCAAACTAAGTTAAAATTAACATGTAACTCCCTTTTTTCCTTTATCGTTCAAGAAATTGTACACTACTTTCCTTTTTGACTTAATCCTATGGGATATTCAAAATTCAGTAGCATCAAAATTGCCATCACCCACTACCAATTTCAGTTGGGCTGTTGGTGCTCCCTTGCATTTACCAGCATGGGCGGTCCCCTCTTCCACCCATCCCAACTTCCTGTCTTGGACGGAGGAGTTGGCCGATGCCGGCACCTGCACCCAGGACACCCGTGTGCTGCAATAACTTGTTCTGAGGGATGGTGCATATAAACGATCCTTTGCGACTAATGGAAAAATGTATCAGGTTTCTTCTTTTTGACTGACAGAATTACCAAATGTTTGACTCCAATAGCTGATGATGAATAAATCAGTGTGCTCTAGTAATGTTGTTAAACTAAATTATCTTCAACTTTCCATTCATTAATTTGTCTTACAAGCATGGAGGAGTGGGGGGTTGGGGGCCATACCCCCCAAACTACCTAGTAACTGCTTTGCACCATCCATCTCGATCAGCACACCCAGTGGCTTCTTGCTTCCACCATGCCTGTAGCAGGTTTGAATATACATGTATTTGAATACATGTTTTTAATACATTTTTTTTTCTTTTCAGTTCCTGCCAGTGCACCGAAAATCACCAGTATATCAGCACCATCACCATCCGTGATTTCAATATCCTGGACCCCACCACAGTTCGGCAATGGCCCACTTGTTGGATACCGGATAAATGTGAATCCACAGAATCATCCAACGCTGAAGCCATCCACAAAGGACCTGCTCGGTGGTGCCACATCGTGGACGGTGGGACAGCTGCAGCCGTCACAGCACTATGTGATCACGGTTTCTGCTTGGAATGCTGCAGGAGAGGGGCCTGCCGATTCCAGTACCATCACTACCCCTAACCCTGGTAACTGTAAGTTTGTGTGGCTTTGCATGTCAACTGTGCCCTCTTAGCTGTTGGTTGAAGAAAAGGGTGTACAAGACAGCCAATCTGCAACAAGCCATCAGACTGGGTATCTATATTGGCAAGTTGCATTAATTTCTGTGAGCTGGGTGCCAGTTGAAAAGCATGAAAACAAATTTTGCATCCAAGCATCTGATTGGGCATTGGTTCACTGCATCAAGGTTTCGTATTGGGCAGATCAATGTATTTAGCATTATTTGATTGGCTGTAATGGGATATTAGTTAAAGCATTGTATAGAATTCTCCAAATTTCCTCTGCATATTCACCCTGGGTCTTGTAATTGGATGCATAACTTGGATTTGGCATTGGGATGGAGTAAGGTTAGCATGTTTGGGATATTTTAATAATTATGTCATTGTTTCAGGTTGACTTAAGGGTTGTTTTTCATGTGTTGTTCTCTCGCATGTTTGGTGCATTTTGCTGTCATTGGTGTTTACAGTAAGCATGTCAGAAGAAATGTGTAGGTTACAAACACCTGATATGTTGTTATGATCTCTACACTTTTTAGCAGAAAAATGATGACAACAATTGTATGTTATGGTTAATCTTTTCTTTACTCTGTAATTCACACATACTGACTTAACCGGAATATTTGAAGATTTTGCTTGATATCCATCTTAACTATAGACTATAGATAGGCTTCTCATGGTGCAAAGGTGTACTGTGACCGCAGTGTTTTTCTTATTAAAAAGAACCACAACTATTTTCCACTTCATGTGTTTACAAATTCCATTGTTTCCACTTCAAGACTACAAAAAGTAATTAATGACTAAAATGTAGTTAGTGACATATTAGGGGCCTACAGTAGAAAATGTAATTTATTCATGTTACCCAGGAGTTTCTTATAACAAGTAATAATTATTACATATCATGTAACCTCACATGCAATGAATGGGCTGTTTGTGGAGACTGTGGTCCTGCCAACCAATGTCACAAAAAGTGATACCATGACACAGATTTGCATAGCTGTATGAAAGATCGTATCAGGAGCAAAGATCACAATCATTGCAACCAAATGTAAGAAAACACGATTCTACAGCAACTGAGTATATTGTTTTATTCAAAGGGGACCAGGGTTGAAAAACCATAAACAAAATAAAATGTCACTAGCTATTTTTTCACTGCTGTGACGGTCTAACATTGTCTGCAGTGTGAATCATCTGGCTGAACAAACCATGCAGGCGCCACATGACACAGTGGAAGTAAAATAATGCAGGCAAAAGACTATATCCCATCTGCACAGGCGCAACACGGCAAGCGACATTCCAAGTTAAATAAAGACACCATGTGTTTGCCAATAGTACTATACATGACAAATCATCAGTTTTATATCATGACACAATACCAAAATGTTTTTTAGTTGTGTTAATTTTAATTCACAAAAAATCATAATTTTATTTTTAAATGTCAATTTCATTTCACAATGTACATTCTCCATCTATTTTTTATGCTCCCGGAAAACCTTTAGGTCTCTAGTGTACAGTAAACGTATGCACTGTATTGTACATTTTCAAGTTAATTAACAATGAAAATCAGTTGCACATTTTCTTGTATTAAAATAACCCTGTATGTTGTGCTCTATCACTTGAACACCATTTCATTAAATTGTGCATATATCAGATATTTTATCTTCAGGAACAGTGTTTTGCACGTTTGTCAATGTAAAACTGATGTTTGGCACAGTTCTGTCTCCACTAGTGTTTAGGTTACACATCTATGTACATGGCAGCTTCTCAAGAAAGCGTTTACAACATGGTGCATGCTGCATGCTGTGATATTAGTTTGTTTTTCGTGTGAAGCCAGACACACGTCACTTGATCTGCTGGGTGCAGACAGTAGTTACATAGGTTTTCCCAGGTCCCAGGTTTTTTGTATTTAAAGTGGGGATGCAGTGTTTTGTTGATGTGTCACCAGAGTCAAACCAGTGCATGCAGAACCTATTAGCATATATCATTACTTTAACACTTTACCTTCTGAAAAACTTTGTTAGTTAGTCCCACAGTGGAGAGCTAAATATTTTTAAAGAAGAAAGAGTTAATGCATGCACTCACAAAACTCCATAGTTGTGTGTCATGTTTTTGTATTTGTTAAAAATTAAAAAAACAAAAACTGTCTCTACATACAAGATATGTTGGCATACATCATTACTTTAACACTTTTACCTTCTGAAAAAAAACATGTTGCTTAAAGATTGAAGAGTTTAAAAAATTTTATAAGAATAAAGAGTTCATACATGCACTCACACAAGTCCATATCTGTGTGTCTTGATTTTGCTCAAATAAAGCTGGGTTTCTCATATTCAAATTTAAATAACTGGTAACATTTAAAAAAAAACTCTTCTCTGTACATACAAGATATATTAGCATACATCATTACTTTAGCACATTACCTTCTGAAAAACCATGTGTCTTGTAATAATATTATTATTATATTTAAACTCATTATGAATAAAAACCCAAGTCTCTGTCGCAGCCACTGAATTTCCTTATCATTTCGTCAATATACTACATGCATTAACAACATCAGGAGACTATCGTCGGTGGGTCCGTTGGGCTATTTCTCATTCCAGCCATTTTTCCACAACTTGTGTAATAAAGGCCATGGTATGTACTATCCAGTCTGTGGGATAGTGCATACAAAACATCCCTTGCTGCTAAACAAAAATAGTAGCCAATGAAGTGGGTTTCCTCTCAATATCTGTGTGGTCCTTAACCATATGTCTGACACCATATAACCGTAAATAAAATGTGTTGAGTGTATCATTAAATAACATATTTCCTTCCTTCTTTTTTTTCATCAGGAAAACATAAAAGCCAAGTAAAATCATTGTAATTTACAACTTTTTATTTTATACACTACCACAGTAACAAAAATAAAATGTATAAAAATATACATCTGAGGACCAGAACTAAAACGTCCATTGTCTTCTGTACATTTAAATAAAAAAATAATTACTGTAAATGTCATGACATGTAGTATGAGAGTTGTATTTCAGAAATCTGGGTCTCATAAATAAAGAAAGCTACTTAATGAAGCTAAGGCACATTGTGGCAGTCATAATAACGAGTTTCAGGGTCACCACTGTGAGAAAATGAACAGTTCTGTTGTTTTACCGAAACCATATCCAAAACCCTGAGCAGTTTTTCCAATTCACATCTCTGCCTACAGATTAGTTTCACTTCTACAAATTGGTTAATCTGAGCTCAGCAGTGAAAATTGAAAACAACCTTCAGTACCTTTGATCTCTTCCCAGTATGAGTAGCTTTGAAATTCACTAAAAGAAACTTTTTATAAAGTAATTTACAACAGATGCATCATTGGTGAGTGTTTAATTCACAAATCTATGTAAACAAGGTAGATTCCATGTTGTAGACAACAACGAAAAACATCCATGTTTTGCAGAATGTTGTAAATCCATATTTAGACAGCTGCATTTTGTGGATTGGGAAGCAATCTTTTGCCTCTCAAATTTTAAACTGGAAAGTGAGAAGAGTTCTCGATATTAATCTCAAAATTAGACTCCGGATTGGTCTTGTATAACCAGCCTCGGTGATGTTGTGGTTATATCATCGGACTACAGGCTGGTAGGTACAGGGTTCGCAGCTCTGTACCAGCTCCAACCCAGAGCAAGTTCTTAAGGGCCCACTACACCCTTTTCTTTCTCACTAATCACTAAACTACTAACAACTAACCCACTGTCCTGGACAGATAATTGAGGTGTGTGTCCAGGACAGCATGCTTGAACCTTAATTGGATATAAGCACGAAAATAAGTTGAATTGGACTTGTATGGAGTACCTTTTCAAAGACTCGAGACAGATGTGAATAAAATCATTATGTTTACATTATTACTCCTAAAAATCAAAGAAGAAACCATTGGTTCAGTATCAAGTAATTTTTTACTATGCAAATTTTTATAGATAATGACACAATTATAAAAAGTAAAAAAATAGTTGGTAATCACTATTTAAATTTTTAAAAACAAAATGTTCTGTGTCAAGAATTCTCTTATATCTGGAATACTGTCAAAATGTCATGGAAAGCCAGAGATTCTGCTATACCAAACATGGGCCCTTTCCCAAAAGCAAATGGCACTGAAAATTCACACCTTGATGAGTAAATATGAGGAGTAAATATTTTATCATTGTCTGTTTTGATAAATTAATTAGCAACAGTGTATAGCTATCATCATTCAATGGCTAAAACAAATCCTAATTATTATTAAATTGTGCTATTTTTCCAAATCTCATTAGACATTGATCCATGCTGAAAAATCATGGATTAATCCCTACATTGTGCTGTCTGCTTTCTGTCAGTTTTGAGTTTGGTATGTTACATGTTGATCCAGGCTGGTGGGAATCCTCCTGAAATATATGTACAAATGTATAGGTAGGCAAATTCAGTGTGTCTTATAGACAATCAACAAAATAATAACCATATCTATCAAAGTCAATAGCTATTAATTAAATAATGTTATCAGTGAACACACACACACACACACACACACACACACATGCACATGCATGCACACACACACACACACACACACACACACACACACACACACACACACACACACACACACACACACACATACATACACATATACACACATAAATACACATATACACATACACATACATATATAACATTTTCAAATTCTTTATTATCCCCAGAAAATAGGTCATGTCAGGTTTGGGGAGCTCTGAATCATCATCTTACAAAATAGTCTTCCTTTATAAGTCTCAGTGAACATATATTATTAAAATTTGACAAATTTAGTTTCATAAAATTATGAGTGGTATATGCATGGTTGTTTGCATACTTTTGATGATTTGATTGACAGGTGATAGTACCATGTTTGATAGCACAAAGGTATCTCTGATATTGATCAAAACATCGAAAGTACAAATAGTCATGCATACCATAAGTAAGTTTATGCAGTAATACTGACTTGTACCAGGGGCAGGACATAGCTCAGTGTTACAGCACTCGCTTGTTGCATGGTCAGTCTGGCATCGTCCCCATTGGTGGACCAATTGGGCTATTTCTTGTTCCAACCAGTGCACCACGACTGGTATATCAAAGGTCGTGGTATGTGCTATCCTCTATGTGGTATAGTGCATATAAAAGATCCCTTGCTCCTCTCAATATCTGTGTGGTCCGTAACCATATGTCCAACGCCATATAACCGTAACTAAAATGTGTTGAGTGTGTCATTAAATAAAACATTTCCTTTTATTTCATTTCCCACATCCACAAATGAAAGTGTAGCTCGATGATAGGTGGAGTGTAAAATGTGTGGAGTTAAATAGATTTGTTCACACTTTTATGAATTGGGGGTGGGGGGGGGGCAGTGGAAACAACCTAGATTTTTCATGTAAAAGGAAAAATCTTGAGCCTTGAGCTCTTAACAGAGACAAATTTGTTAATAGAAGCCAGGCACGGAACACTTGAAAAAGTTTTTAATATGGCTAATTGTTGCAGACTTCGTGGAGGCACATGTCAAGCTCATAGAGTTGTGATCTCCTTCATGAACACACTTGGTGATGCAAGGTCAGTCTGGGGGCCAGACCTATTTTATAGGTGACATGACTGATCACAGTCAAACAAACCCTATTTATTCTTTCACCAAATACTTGGCACAATTAGCCTACTTCAGTGGTGATCACACACATCACTACATCACAACCTGTCTAAATGTTATCAGCAATGCCCTGTCCCCTGGATGCAATACAGACCCAATTAGTTCAAAGAACTTTTTTCCTTCTGAAGTTGATAATATTCTGTAAACGTCATTTGAAAAACTTGAACCTTTGAATACCAGTGTGCTTTATCACCATTGTTTGTGCTTTAGTGGTTTTTCTTTGGAAATTTAATAGGTCTGATCATCTTCAAAACACGCAGAAACACTTTTCCGTGTTAGGTGGGAGTGTCATTGCACACAGCAATGACAAAAATGTTATTCATTATTCAGTGCATGCCATTCATCATTTTGCTTGTGGTCACCCCTGCAAACATATTTATTTTATTGTGACATGACTCATATTTTTTGTTTTAAATACATTTTATAAAACGAAAATTACTTTGCAACAAACAATTATGTTCATAATGATTTATGAGCAATTGCTTAATAGCCTTACAAATAAATTATTCTAGAAACAAAGCATGTTGACATTTATTTAATTTTTGGTATTAGTTGTAGTTAAATTTAAACAAAAGTTAGATGCTGTATAGGAAATTAGCATAATTAAAAATGTTAAATTACACAGGGGGAAGGTTGACTTTAGAAAACATGAAGTGTTAAGCATTTTGTGAAATCCTTTAATACCTTTTATTATACAACATATTCTTGCACTTCATGTTTAAGTCTTGAATCTTACATTTTTAAACAGATATATATATATATATATATACAACTGGCAGTACTATGTCTACAGACAAGTCAAATAAGATTAATACCATATCGATCAGATTAATATCCATATCGACCAGTGCGTTTGTAATTTCTGATCTTTGGCCAATATATACAAAGTCACTCTAATGTTGTTAATTGATCATAGCATCATCTTCTGAGATGTTAGGTTGTCTAGGACCTCTGAACTTCAGGCTGTCAATCAGAAATGCCCGTTCTTTGACATATTATCCAGGCGTACTGACAGTGGTTTTTGTGATATGGCGTTTTGAGTAAAAATTGGTCAGTCACCTGGAAGCATTAAGTTGTAAACATTACCATTATTTTACAGAAGGTATTCTAAAACATGAAATGTAATGCGAACAAGATATTAATTCTAGAAATATAGCTGTGTAATGATTACTTGACACATATTTTTAAATAACAATGCCACCAAGAATAAAATACTCTAAAACCACACAAAAAACACCATGTTTGTTTCTGAGTATTTATTAGAACTTATTTCAACTTATTTCCATGCTTATATACAATTAATGTTCACGCAAGCTGTGATGGATACACATACCTCAGCATCTAGGCCATCTGTCCAGGACAGTTGGTTAGTGTTTAGTGAGAGAAAAGAGTATGTAGTGGTCTTAACACCTACCCATTGAGTTGTTATAACTCATTCGGGTGGGAATTGATACCAGGCTGCGAACCCTATACCTACTAGCCTTATGTCTGATGGCTTAACACTGACACCACCGTGGCCAGGGTATGTCAATCGTGTAATGAACCAGTAATAACAGAACAATGCATTTTGAACAATTGAAATGAACAGTTCATGATTAGTTGTCGTTAGTGTTGTTCCAATGATTGGATTGGCTCTACTGAGGTGATGATCGATTATAAATCCACAATTCTTTCTTATTACTTTAGTTTAAGATACTAATTGAAAATTCAAATGTTAACAGCCATGTGTAAATGTTATTTATTTCTTAATCTTAACAAGTACGATGACAATTCTTTCAAATTTGGCATTAATACAAAAAATTAAAAAATGTAATGTAATTTATTCCCAAACTGAACTATGATTTATTATTAGCTTCTATTAATCATTAAACTGAACATCTCTATCAAATGCCTAGCCATTACTTTTATCTGGTTTAATAGCAGCAAAACACATAAGTGTGAAACCATCAGCTTGATGGTGGTACAGTTGAATGATCTGATTGGTTGGTTTTGTCAGGCGGGTCACTGATTTACAAGACAAGGGTGACAGCTCTGACTCCCTTATTCCTGGGTGTTTGCAATCTGATCTCTGTGCTCTGCTTCCATGCTCTCATGCACTGACATAGCTGTCTTGGAGGCGGACTGGCGGATTGACATCTGTGTACTTCTAAAACAGCTGGAAGTTGATAGACATGTACTTTCAAACTTGTGTCAAGCAGCCACTCGGGAGGGTGTCAAAACTGTGACCTCTTTAAGATGTATATTCTTGTTAAATACAGATAACTGTATTTCTTTGGGAGAATGGTAAGCTATCCTCTTAATACATGTGAATGTTTTATAGAGGTGGCTGTTTTAACAGGTATTCAGATGCAAATATATTGTAACTACTAAACATTTCTGTGTCTAGGGATGTATTAAAGGGATTTTTCTTTGTTAAATAAAAAGGTGTTATTTTTTATACATCTATATGATTTGTACATTCAAACCTATTAGCTACCTCTGTTTAGCAGCCATTGGGCAATTTCTCGTTCCAGCCAGATGCTCCACTTCTGGTGTAACAAAGGCCATGGTATGTACTATCCTGTCTTTGGGATGGTGCATATAAAGGATCCCTTAATACTAATCAAAAAGAGTAGCCCATGAAGTGGCGACAGCAGGTTTCCTCTCTCAAGATCTGTGTGGTCCTTAACCATAAGATTGATGTTGTATAACCGAAAATAAAACGTGTTGAGTGTGTTGTTAAATAAATCATTTCCTTCGTTCTATTCAGCAGCCATCTGTTTTAAGAGGCCACCTTACTCTTCTCCCAAGTTGATCCTATTTGCCCACTTGTTACATATGTCTGTATATGTAATATAGCTAGACCACACTTTTTAAAAGTTATGTGAGTTTTTCTGTAAATCACATCAAGTATGGTTTTTTTTAATGGTGTGAAGAGATTCAGTGCAACCTAACACCACAAAAGATGTGCTGTCCTATATTAGAAACTAAAGGAATATTTAATGATACCTCAGCACATTTTAAAATACAGCTGTTTTGGGTTTCACATAGGATTATTTTGACAATTGGTCAAAATAGTGAAAATATGGAGAGAAGAGAGAGAGATAGCATGAGAGAAAGATAGATAGTAGGAGAGGAGAGGGAAAGAAAGGATAAAGAGAGAGGGAGAGAAACACAGAGAGAGACAAAGAGAGAGATAGTCCGACCCCGACCCCCTGCTGTCAGATTGTTTAAGCTAACAGTAAAGTATTTTTAAATGCCCTTCCCTAATTAGACATGCAGGACAGCATTTATCATGGCCTTTGGTAGATTATAGGTATGGGTACTGGTTGCCTGGTAAAGTACTTGCCTGATGCACAGTTTGTTTAGAATCAATGCCTGTCAATGGAGCCATTGGGTTATTTCCCATTCCAGCCAATGCACCATGATTGGTATATGTCTGAGATGGTGCATATAAAAGATCCCTTGCTACTACTAGAAAAAATGCAGCAGATTTCCTTTCTAAGACTGTTGGAATTACCAAATGCTTGACATCCAATATGTCATGAGTAATAAATCAATGTGTTCTAGTTGTGTCCTTAAACAGAACAGATTTTTGGTTGGGGTGAGTCCATAGAGGACGATGGGGCCCTATAACCTGCCATACATACCATCGAGCTACATCCCACTCCACATACATGTATGACCCATTGCTGCTATAATTGAAGAAGTTGGAATACAAATAGCATGAATAGGCTTGTTCTCCAAAACCTTAGACCAAGTGTCAAAATTATTATGTTTTGACACCCAGAACCCACTTTTGTTTAATTGTGCAATTATTTGCTTTAAAATTGTTAAGAATATGTGACAGCCAAAATGTTCTTTATTGCTCTTTGTCATTCCATTTAATATTACACACTTGGCAGTGCACACGTCTTCCTTTCTTCCTTGCTTTGTGCAATAACAATGAGACCCTGATGCAGACACAAAACACACACGTGTCAGTATTTTGTGTCAGTGTTTCATAGAGAAGAATGGCTTCTGGTTAGTGTGCATTACCACCAAAAAAATGTGTACACGCTATATATTAGCTGCAGATTGTGTAATGCACAGACAGGGGTAGAATAGCAGTACAGCTGCTGTGCGTGGAATGTTTGTCCTGTATCCGTTATCAGGTTGCTTGACATCTATACTTGGCTGTGTGGCTTCAGGATTTGGAGACTGCTGTGTGTGCATGTTGCCAGATAAAGCTGGCTGGAAAGGGAGGAAAATAAGAAAGAAAACCGGCCTCAGTTGTTGTCGCAGTTAAGCCATTAGACTTGAGGCTGGTAGGTACAGGGTTCACATCTTGGTACCGGCTCCCACCCAGAGCAAGTTTTAATGACTAAATGGGTAGGTGTAAGACCACTACACCCTCTACTTTCTCACTGACAACTAACCCACTGTTCTGGACAAATAGTTGAAGTGTGTGCCCAGGACAGCATGCTTGAACTTTAAATGGATATAAACATGAAAATAAGTTGAAATGAAATGAAAGAAAGAAACCCTTAAGAGCTGTCAAGCTCTGATGTAAATGTTTATATTAGTATTACTGGTTAAAGACAATTAATCAATATGGTATATAAGCATGGTACTTAATTACTGTGAAACTTTGTGCCACCAGTTGCCCCGTGGTAAAGCATTTAAGATGTGTGGTTGGTCTAGGATCGATCTCCGTCGGTGGACCCATTGGGCTTTTTCTCATTCCAGCCAATGCACCACAACTGGTGCAACAAAGGCCTTGGTATGTACTATCCTGTCTGTGGGATGGTGCATATAAAAGATCCCTTGCTACTAATTGAAAAGAGTAGCCCATGAAGTGGTTTTCCTCTCTCAGTATCTATGTGGTCCTTAACCATATGTAGATGCCATATAACTGCAAATAAAATGTGTTGAATGCATCGTTAAATAAAACATTTCCTCCTCCCTGGGGCTGGTTTTAAAAACTTTTGGGGCAAAGTGTAAGCAAATGATGGGACACCATGGCTAATGAGGAGGGACCAAGGTAGATGATGACATAAAAAAGCTTTTTTTTTAGCCTAACCTACTGGTAAGAATATGATGCAGTTAAGTTGGTTCACTAGAGTGACTTGATCCTACAATCCATCACACGTCAGGCAGACACTATACATCACTGCTTCAAGTATATTACAAAAGCAAACTGCTGACAGATGTTATTTGTATATGTTTGTGGATATTATTCTTGAAGTAACTCTGGATTAGGTTGCAGTCAAGTGTGAAAGACCGACTTGCCACTGTGCCAAAACAAAGCATCAGGTTT
>JAECMU010116581.1:0-12220 GCA_016106625.1 Dracogyra subfuscus
CACAGCATCACCATTTGTGTACAGACATGACATCACTGCTGTATAAACATAACTGGTATACTAACACAGTATCAACATTGATGTATAGACATGACATAACTGCTGTATAAACATAACTGGTATACAAACACAGTATCACCATCGATGTACAGATATGACATCACTGCTGTATAAACATAACTGGCATACTAACACAGTATCAACATCGATGTACAGACATGACATCACTGCTGTATAAACATAACTGGTATACTAACACAGGATCAACATTGATGTACAGACATGACATCACTGCTGTATAAACATAACTGGTATACAAACACAGTATCACCATCGATGTACAGATATGACATCACTGCTGTATAAACATAACTGGTATACAAATACAGTATCAACATTGATGTACAGACAGACATCACTGATGTACAGACATTACATCACTGCTGTATAAACATAACTGGTATACAAACACAGTATCAACACTGATGTACAGACATGACGTCACTGCTGTATAAACATAACTGGTATACAAACACAGTATCACCATCGATGTACAGATATGACATCACTGCTGTATAAACATAACTGGTATACAAACACAGTATCAACTTTGATGTACAGACATGACGTCACTGCTGTATAAACATAACTGGTATACAAACACAGTATCAACTTTGATGTACAGACATGACGTCACTGCTGTATAAACAACTGGTATACACGGTATCACCAGTGGTGAACAGACATAACATCACTAGTATATAAACAGGAAAACATCACTGGTGTACAAACTCGACGTCACTGTTTATACATACATACATATATACTTTGTTATTAACCAACCTTCATGACAATTCACAACAGCTATTTGGAAAACAAGCTTTATGTACCGCTAAAGAAATACGTGTCAGCTATATAACCTCATAAAATTTCTCCTATATTAAAGGGCCATAACTGTCAAACAAAGTTAAATTCCATTGTGGACAGAGTTATAGCCCTTACATTCCCAAGAAACTCAAAATGATAAAGCCATGTATGTACCAAATGTCAGCTTCAAATCTTGAGGCTTGAGGGAAAGACCAGTGTCCAGAAAACCATATACATTTAGGACAGACTTGACAGAAGATGGCCTAGCGGTTAAGTCGCCGGAAAACAGGCTGGTAGGTACTGGGTTCGCAGCCCGGTACCGGCTCCCACCCAGAGCGAGACTCATTGGGTAGGTGTATAGCCGCTACACCCTCTTTTCTCTTTCACTAACAATAACAACTAACCCACTAATTTCTATTCTGTCCTGGACAGACAGCTCAGATAGCTGAGGTGTGTGCCCAAGACAGGCGTGCGCTATAACAGCTTGCTCTGAATGTGCACGTTAAACAATATTGAAAATGAAAATGAAAAACAGAAGATGGAGATAAAACCTATAGTCCTCACAGTGCGACTGGTAGGGGGCTTAACGTTCCATGATTTTCCAAGTCTAGAAAATTATAGTTGTAAATTCTATGATTTTTCAGGATTTACACAATCCATATGAACCCTCTATAGACATCAGCATAGACGTACAGGCTCCCATTGTTTTAGGGGACAGGCTGGCATTTGCCTAAATTAAACAAGAATGCCTGATTCTGGATAACAACATTTATGCATATTACTTCCAAACAGCTACATGTATATAGGGTTGTACATGAATCACTATACATTTTTCACTGGATTACAACTAATTTTTAGGTAGAATGATGGAAATACATGATAAAAAGGCATCAGGTTATAAACAAATTCATGAATTTAGTTTTGCTCCAATCCAAAGTGTCTCGTACACTTATGGAAATCATCATTTTGTACAGACATCTTACCATCACCGGTCTACACACATCTCACCAAATAGTTATTATGAAGCTAACACAAAATAATTTTAAGACACTAAATACTTCACTACCATAAAAATACCATGGTTAACAAAATGTGGAGCTCTGCAAAAATATATAATAATAATAATAAAAATATATTAATCATATATGTAAGATGTATTCTTGACACATGACTTGGTAGTTAAAAATGTAACATAATTATGTTGTTACCGCTCTTTGCAGAAAACTCAACATGTTCAAACCATTTCTTAATAGGAATCAGAGAGGGCATCCATAAGACAATTTAGATTGAGTTGAAACTAAACTAGGGCCTCATATTTGAACAGTTATTAACTTCTGCATGGAATTTAAACTAAAATAAAGTCTCAAATTTAGTCTGTTGTTAATTTCTGTGTGGAATTCAAACTAAAATAGGACTCAAATTTTGTCTGCTGTATTTCTGCCTGGAATTCAAACTTTAAAAAAGCCTCTAATTTATTCTACTGTTACTTCAAACCAAAACTGGCCATAAATGTAGTGTTTTGTTAAAGAGATGTTCCTGAGTTTGCTCCCTTGTAAGATGTTTACCATGGCCTTGGATATGCAAGTCATGGTGCACTGACTAGAGTGAGAAATAGCCCAATGGGTCACTGATGGGGATCGATCCTAGACCAACAGTGCATCGTCAGCATTTAACATTGGGTTATGTCCCGCCCTCAATTCATCTAAAACTGTCCAACTGGAATATTTGTCAGAAAGGCGAGTCCTTAAAACACAATACATGTCTCTGCTTTGAGAAACAATGGAGGGCAGATGTGGATTTCTGTTAGGGAAGGGTGGGTTGCAAAATTATAAAAATGTAGGGCAGATGTGAATTTCTGAGAGGGAAGGGTGGGTGGCAAAATTATAAAAATGTAGGGCAGATGTGAATTTCTGAGAGGGAAGGGTGGGTTGCAAAATTATAAAAATGTAGGGCAGATGTGAATTTCTGAGAGGGAAGGGTGGATGGCAAAATTATTTTAAAGCCCTGAAACCTGCCAGGTTAGAGGAAAGCTATTTTACCACAGTATTTTAAAATATCCTAATGTTTTACTCCACATTTCCATCCAAAGTGAAAACAGACAAGCTATCGATGTACTTTCAAATACATGTAAGTAATCCAAACAAATAGACCTGTCATCTCGGAGTGAGGGGGAACCAGCCATATCCAAACGTTAAGATCTGCCTCTACATGCCAAGTGGCCTTGATGAGATTTTGATCTGGCTAAGTATAATTATAACAGTATATTAATGAAGAACAAATGATAATTTTATAAATGAGTATTCTGTTATAGGTAAGCAATACAACAAGTACTCATACAGGTACATTAAAAGCAATAAATAAGTAGGCAGCCATAAGCAATCTGATTAAAATTAGCTCTACTGGTCTACCAGTAGATCTAACAGCTTTGCATGGACTTCCATGTCCAGGTGACATTTTATCTATAAATAACAATTTAAATATCGACAAATTACACTTCACCTTTTATAGCATTATTCGGGAGCATAGAAATTCTAAAAATATCGGGTGAGACTATTTGTGCAATAGGCGAACCTGCTGGTCTATTTCAACATTAAAACACAGAGGGAAATGTGCAGTAATAAACTCCGGATTGTTACTAATATTTTATGGCTACACCATCATGTTTGTTGTTGGTGTTTTTTTTGTGCCTAGAAATGAATTTTATAAAAATATTTATACTGACATTAGTTTCTGGCATACTCTGTATTCACCCAAATCATTTCGTATTCCCTTGGCATAATCCCAATGTTTTCAAATTCTTTTCAAATCACTGGTATGATTTTTCAAGTAAGGTTTTGATTGGTTGAATGAAAGGTCAACTGGACATGAGCTCCAATGGGGTGCTGTTAGATCCACAGGCAATAGTAATTAACTGGTGGAGCTAATTTCTTATTCTGTAACTTCTGGATTTCCCAACAATATAATTTTTATATAACTTAGATGTAAATGACATGACATGAATTTTTTTCTTTGTTCAATGTAGAGGGGACATTGAGAATGAAATTATATGTATCTTCAATAGGGTGCCCACACTGGCACAAGAGCAACATGGATCATCTGAGATATATCAAATGAATTTATGACATTTCTACATTACTGTTGAGTAGAATTATCCTTAACCTCGGTGCATCTGGCTCATGCAGTTATCCTTCAAGCTCCCGATGCCAGGGAAATAGTATTCTTCTGCTAGCCATATCAACCACCATTCTTGCACTTGTCACATTTCATCATCTTCAAACTTGGTACAATGAAGGAAGGCATTCGCATTCCAGAACACATAATAAAGTTTAAAAAAAAAAATTGTTTAATGACACCACTAGAGCACTTTGATTTATTAATCATTGGCTATTGGATGTCAAACATTTGGTAATTTTGACATATATTCTTAGATAAATTTTTCCATTAGTAGCAATTTTTTTTATATATATGCACCATCCCACAAAAAGGACAGCACACACCAGTCTTTGATATACAAATCACAGTGCACCAACTGGGATGAGAAATAGGCCAATGAGTCTATTGACGGGGATCAATCCTAGACCAACTGCGCATCAGGTGAGTTCTTTACCAGTGGCTACGTCCCGCCCGGAATAGCTAATAATCACCAACAATACACTTTTCAATTTGTGAAGCATTTTCACCACTCTTGGTGAGAAACTTGATGATGGCTCTTTGTGTAAATCTGGTCAAATTCATGGTTTCAGGAGGGCAAGTTGCCACCAAGCAATATCAAAGAACAAGCTTTTGCAAAAAATAAACTGAAGGTGTACAAATTTGGTACCTACTTGTATGAACTTTCTGACTACCCCTTTCATTATAAATAATAAGCCGAAAAATCTGTTCTTAACATGGACTAATGTGTAACTCTGCAGATAGCAAAATAAAAGTGGCATTAAAAAGTTATTTAAGGGTTTTTCATTTTGTTCTGCACACAAAGATTCCTAAGTCCTTAGTGGAGTACACACATTAAGCATATGGATGGTTGTATTTTCCGTAACACATTCCACCACCAGCCCCTTATGATGCATCTAGAAATTACCTTTGTTTCTGCATCTTTTTTATCAGTGTTTTTTTTAAGCATGGATTGCACAGAAAAGGTGGGTATATTTGATACCGAAATAAGAGGCATATTTAAATTAAAATCAGAATGCAAGTCCTTGTTCATGCACAATTGCAATTGACTGCCTACAGATGTACACTGAACAACACAAGAAAGGCTAATATGTTGGGGTGGGGGGGTGGGGGGGGGTCATGATAAATTAAATCTGTGAATAAAGTCAAAATGGGCTTAAAATGTTCATCATAAGTCATTCATTTTAAAAGAAACAAAAAATTAATCATATGAATCTTCAATATTAATCCTTTAAAATAAATCTAAAGAAAACTAAATCAAGATATGACTTTCTTTTATTTTTCAGTATACATGTATATACAACTAAAATAGGTCCACCACTCACTATTTCAAACCCCCCCCAAAAAAAATAAAATAAAACACCCCACATTTTTTGACCATAACTGCAGCCTATTTTTAAAAGCATATAGACAGGCATTCTAACGAAACATGAAAAACACTAAAAAACAAAAAACAAAAAACAAAACAATTTACCCTATTAGCATATTATTAAAGGGCCACTAAAAGTCTGTAAAGTGTTTTAGTGGCCCATTTCATTCAGTGGCAATGCATATTAAGTTTAAGGCCACATACATATACTTTTCAAAAAAAGTAGGGGAACCTGAAATATTAATGTTAATATCAACTATTAGACCGAACATACGTTTTAACCCCAGACATCCTATTAAAGAATGTTAAGGTCTGTTTATCAACACACCGAAACACATTCCATAGTTTGCACATGCTTCATGCAGCTGCCCCGTACACGTGCATGGGGTGTCATTCTTGATTTTGACAATTTCCAGGAAGATCCATTAATCACTGTGGAACATTATTTCTGTCAATCTTTTTTCATTCTGTTGATCATACAGTTGTTATTGTTTCGTTTTTAGTAATTTTTATTGTTTGAATTTGCGATTTACTGATAAAAACTTCAACTTTCAGATATCAGAGACCCCAAATGTCCTTCAAGATCTTTGGTGGTCATAAAACATTGTGTAATACTAAACTACTGATTGTAATGTTTGTCCAATTAATTCACTATTATCATATAACCATTCCCAAGAGCCAATATATCTTACAATTTTGTAAATTGTAAATTAGAGTTCCCCTACATTTTTTGGAAGAGTATACATTATACTTAGTTTGTGACATGTTTACACGTGCCGGTATGTAACCAGATTATACTGCTAAAAGTGGCCCGTTTCATTCAGCGGTATATTTTTAAGGAAATGAGAAAACATCTTCAGGGCTGGTACAGATCGATCAGTTGGCACCATGTGACCTGCCCCCTGAAAAATAAAACGAGGTAATTTTATCATATCATTTCAACGTATATTCATGCTTATATTGTATTTAAGGTTCAAGCACACTGGGTCTGGGTTAGTGCTAGTGGTTTGTTAAGAGGAAAGATGATGAAGCAGTCTTACACCTACATTGTACCCATGAGTCGTTAACACTCGATATGGGTGTTAGCAGGTACCGGGTTGTGAACCCAGTACCTACCAATCTTATGTCTCATGGCTTAACCACGACACCACTCAGACTGTTTTTTATCATCTAATACTGCTAAATAGATACACTGATAAAGGGAAACAACTCCAAAATTGAAAATAACATAAAAGTAAATATTTAATGCCAGAGGTGCCATACACATAAAAGGAACCGTTCACATTTTCCTTCTTTTTAATTATTAAGGTTTTTTTAACTTTAATATGATTTATCCTATAATTTACCCATGATATTCATGCCATACACCCATGTGATAGTTTATTGTATTAATCCGTGTAATAATGGTATGCAAATTGAAAGATACATGTACATGTATATGCAAATTTGCAAGGTCTCTAGGTAATAACAAGCCAACAAGACCTGTATACCTGAACATAACTTTTTCAAAAGACATAGTTAAAATGTGTGACATCAAACTAACTTGTGCTAATCATGATGATGACATATTACTGATAGAGGCAACTTTAGTGAGTTACTAAATGTTATAGGATAAATAGAATTCGCTACTCGTGTTTTTTAATGTATAAAATATCCACCTCGTCTAGTTAACCGACTAACACAAGACTTGGTTGATATTGCCATATTAAAAAACACTTGTGATGAATCCTCTATTTACATGACCCTTGAGAAATATAGCGTTTAGTTAGAATTCAAATTCCATAAAGACTTTCATAAAACCAGCCCTGTACAACATAATAAAATCATAATCCTCATGAATGACTGAACAAATGATCGAACAAACCAATTAATTTTTACCATCACCCCATCACAAAAAATACATAGACTATTTAATGTCTAAGGTAATGATATGATATGCAATGGAATCCTGATGTTTAAATTATTTTGAAAATCTATCTTCAGTTATACTGACAAAGAGCTTGATATACGCCTAATGAACAAGTATCTGAGAGTACTGCTACAGCAGCACATTTCCGCTACTGGCCAACACATTTTTGTATCTCCAAAGTTCATGGGCCGTAACTCTGTCAACAATGGTCCAATCCCCATGAACGTCAAAACTTGATCTGTAACTCTACATAAAAAACAGTCTGGAAAACTATACTTGGGATGGACAGATGGACAGACAGGACAGAGATAAAAACTGTAGTGCCCTCCATTTGGACGAGAAGGAGACTAAACATTTTGAAGTAACCAGTGTACAAGTTATCTGCCCTTAGAACTTGTCTCCCCTTCCCTGCCTTCAACCTACATTCATGAGTCTAATAAAATTACTATATTTATCCAGTGACAAGAGAGAGTTTGCTAAAATGTAACTGGCATAGCTTCTACTAGTTTTGATATGAGTTATCTGCCCTTAGAACTTGACTCCACCATCCCCCATCACCCACCCAGACAATCATGAGCCTCAAAATATGATTGTACTTACCTGCACAGCGACAAATGAGACATTGGTAAACATTTTGATGTAACCGGCATAGCTTCAACTATTATCGATATGAGTTATCTGCCCTTAGAACTAGCCTCCCCTTTCCTCACCTCAAAGAGTCTAATAAAATTGCTCTACTTACTCGCACGGTGACAAGAGCGAGATTGGTGAAAGTTTTGACGTATCCGGCGACTTGCTTTGTACCGTCCTTCTGTATGAAGAACCATGGCTTCCTCTCAGCAATTATCTATACAGTGGGTTGGAAAAAAACACACAGGAATTAGATTTTGTTTAGAAATTAGTACTTTTTCAAGATGGCTTTTCGGACACACACACAAATTTGAATGAATGAATGTTTAACGACATCCCAGCACGAAAAATACATTAGCTATTGAGTGTCAAACTATGGTAAAGTTTCTGACACAAGCATCCAGAAAATGAAATAGATTTTGGGTTTTTTAAAAGGTATGAAACGAACCATATACAAATGGATAAGTTTCATATATTCCAGCGCACAAAACACCAAATGAGTTTTAGAGTAGCAGTGTTGAGGAAGAGTCAGATTTCTTAGTAGGATGGTTTATGGCTACTAGTAAAAACAAAAACCTTCCGAGTATTGTATGATGTTCGTATATGTAACTGTATGATTAATGCTTTTTAAAAAAATGGTTTCTTTTAAACATTTTGTGTTTGTGCCAGAATAATGTCACAGACTGAACCTATTCATGGCATCATACTAACAGCAGCGCCGCATCATACAATTAAGTAAATGGCATACTGCACACTATTAGAGCTGGGCAGTATACAAATTTCAGGTTCAGTATTTTGGTGTTGATTCACCTTGGTATCGGTACAGTATTCGATATTGACACAATACCAATACCTACATGTATACTGCTATCAAGCAGTATTTTTGGTATACTCAGCTTTAAATACATGCCTGAGTTAAGGCTCACCATTCATCTAAATAAAATTAAATTCCATACACATGGCTGTCGTCTGATTTATACCCAACCCATTTTGTGTTTGTCAGATATATTGTTAGTGATTTACTAAAAACTGGAAAAACATTTCAATCCCAAAATTTCAGTATTTAAATATTTGCTTGATATAGTAAATCCGTATTGACATGATAGTGATACCAAATGGTAAATATAATATATCATCCATCTCTACACATCAATATGCTATGTAATGGTTAATTCTAATCTACTATACATGTAGCTTAGTGTTATGACAAACTACAAGTGAACTTTAATGTACCTTGAGGCCTAGAGAATCGACAAACCACTCGTCTCCAAGAAAGTTGCATGCCATGTCAATATCTCCATTGTACACCAGTCCTCGTATCTAAATTAGACAAAACATGTATTATTTACAGACCCATTCAAACAACAAATGACTAGCCCTAGTTAAAGTTTCTTTTGTTTAACAACACCACTAGAGCACCTTTTTTTAAATTAATCATCAGCTATTGGATGTCAAACTCCTGGTAATTTTGACATATAATCTTATATTAGAGGAAACCTGCTACATTTTATCATTTTTTTTTAACGTTTTTTTTTAACGTGCACATTCAGAGCAAGCTGTTATAGCACACGCCTATCTTGGGCACACACCTCAGCTATCTGAGCTGTCTGTCCAGGACAGAATAGAAATTAGTGGTTAGTTGTTATTGTTAGTGAAAGAGAAAAGAGGGTGTAGCGGCCATACACCTACCCAATGAGTCCTTAAAAACTCACTCTGGGTGGGAGCCGGTACCGGGCTGCGAACCCAGTACCTACCAGCCTGTTGTCCAGCGACTTTCATTATCATTAGTGTCATGGGATCTTTTATATGCACCACCCCACAGACAGGGTAGCATGGCCTTTGAAATACCAGTTGTGGTGCACTGGCTGGAATGAGAAATAGCTCAATGGGCCTACAATCGATCCCAGACTGACCGCACTTCAAACGAGCATGTTACACTGGGGGCGGGCAGCATAGCCCAGTGGTACAGTGCCCGCCTGATGTGCGGTCAGTCTAGGATCGATCCCCATCAGCTAACCACTGGGGTTTTTCTCGACATAACCATATGTCCGACGCCGATATAACCGTACTTATAATGTGTTGAGTGCATCGTTAAACAAAACAAAAAAACCCACTGGGCTACTAGATGAAGAACCTGCCGAGAGTTATAGCGCCCCTTACAGGGTGGTGCCAGTATGATGGCAATTTTATAACAGTACATTAGTGCTAAGCCTTACAGCTCCACAACTGGTATATCAAAGCATGTGGTATGTGCTATCCTGTCTGTGGGATGGTGCATATAAAAGATCCCTAGCTACTAATGGAAAAATGTAGCAGATTTGCTCTCGAAGTCTACATGTATATGTCAAAATTACCAAATGTTTGACATCCAATAGCCGATGATAAATAAATCAATATGCTCTAGTGTAGTGTTGAAACAAGTTTCTGATGTTACAATATTTGCTCTTGCTTTTCATTAAACAAATAATTTTCTACAGTTCAATTTTAAAAATGTCTTGCGTTTGTCATATTTTGTCTTATATTTTAGTTTAGATTTTATTAATGTCAGAAGTAACTACTGAACACTCCCCGAAGTGGTCAAACTAAGCCCACAGCTAAAAGCTGATGGGGAATGGCAGGTGTGTGGCACAAACAGCCGCAAGAGACAAGCACCTGTCGCGGTTGGAGAGACAAGGACTGGGATGTGGAGGTGGACAGCGAAAGAAGTTGAAAGATAAGGAGGAGTTGCCAGATCTGGAAGAAATGAGATGGAATTCAAAGGAGAGAAAGGAAAGGGGTTAAAAAAAAAAATTAAAAAAAAAAAAATCAGGGATCACTCTGTACACTCTGGCCAACCGCTAATTTGTATACACTGTGGCTACAACATTTATGCTTTTATTCTAATAAAATATTCCTTAAATTAACCACATTTTAATAGTTTCGAAGGAAATCCTCCACATAATTGGAAATTGGCTAAACCAGAATTCATGCATTATTTTTTACAGATGCCAAAAAAAAATAATAAAAAAATATATATATATATATATATCATTCACAAAATTTAAATGTCGCAAACATGCACTAAGATGCATATTCACGAAAAAACCCATGT
The DNA here is from genome assembly GCA_016106625.1 of Dracogyra subfuscus. Taxonomy (NCBI): domain Eukaryota; kingdom Metazoa; phylum Mollusca; class Gastropoda; order Neomphalida; family Peltospiridae; genus Dracogyra; species Dracogyra subfuscus. The sequence goes on from JAECMU010116581.1 coordinate 11,038, forward strand.
TATAATATTAATCTAGTTTACAGTAGTCTGAGATTATAAAAAAAGTTTGTTTTGTTTAATGACACCACTAGAGCACATTAATTTATCAATCATCAGCTATAGATGTCAGACATATCCTAATTTTCACGTATAGTCTTAGAGAGGAAACTCACTACATTGTCTATTAGTAGCAAGGGATCTTTTATATGCACTACCCAACAGACAGGATAGGACATACTTTGGCCTTTGATATACCAGTTGTGGTACACTGGCTGGAACGAGAAATAGCCCAATGGGCCCACTGATGGGGATTGATCCCAAACTGACCGTGCATCAAGCTAGCACTTTTTCACTGGGGTATGTCCCGACTTCTGAGTTTTTAAGGTTATGGCAATGCCATACAAATTACTTGTATGTGTTGTCATTAACAATTGGAGTCTAGACTTTAACAGTTAAAAAATGCAGAGCCTCATCATGAAAAATGATGGAAGGGACATACCCTGGTTTTTAAACACTAAGACATATTTTTGACTATTGTAGTCATTTTTGATAAATGAAATCATGTTGCTTAGATTTTATGGTTTAGATTATCCATTTCCGTACTTTTGAAGTGTTTTTGGTCATCCTGGTGGGTTTTTTTATCACGAAATGCATTTCTCATATTTTTAAAAATGCATATGCGTCTGAGAAGTAACAGTCAATAATGGAGTCAAGTTTTTGTCTATTTTTAGAGGGTATTTTACCATTTCAAAGTTACAGACTCATGTTTCTCTCAATTGTAACATTATCCAAATGTGTTACAGGTTTGTAGATTGACTAAACTCAGTGTTAATTTTCACGGGTTGAAACAAGGATCTGTCCCTTTAAGGGAATGGTTAATTACTTTGCCAATTTAGATGTTGGGGAGATATTTAAGATGTTACCATATTGATACCGTTCCATTTTAACTTAGTTTTATGCTTATACACTTATATCCAATTAAGGTTCAAGCACGCTGTCCTGGGCATACACACCTCAGATATCTGGGTTGTCTGTTCAGACAGTGAGTTAGTGGTTAGTGAGAGAGATGAGGGTGCAGTGGTCTTAAAACCTACCAAATGAGTTGTTAAAATCCGCTGTGGATGAGAGCCGGTACCAGGCTGCGAACCCTGTACCTACCAGCCTGTAGTCCGATGGCTTATTTCATTTCAACTGATTTTCGTGC
>JAECMU010116634.1:0-14928 GCA_016106625.1 Dracogyra subfuscus
CGTAAGATAGCAAGACGGATATTTGGACAGTTTATTAGAGCGAGTACTCTGACCGTAAGACAGTAAGATGGACATTTGGACAGTTTATTAGAGCGAGTACTCTGACCGTAAGACAGCAAGATGGACATTGGACAGTTTATTAGAGTAAGTACTCTGACCGTAAGATAGCAAGATGGACATTGGACAGTTTATTAGAGCGAGTACTCTGACCGTAAGACAGTAAGATGGACATTTGGACAGTTTATTAGAGCGAGTACTCTGACCGTAAGACACAGACTGAGCAGTTGAGATCGGTCTCCGTCTGTGAGCCTATTGGGCTATTTCTCGTTCCAGCCAGTGCACCACGACTGGGTATATCAAAGGTTGTAATATGTGTATATAAAAGATCCCTTGCTACTAATGGAAAAATGTAGCGGGTTTTCTCTCTGAGACTATATGTCTAAATTACCAAATGTGTGACATCCAATGTGCTCCAGTGGTATCGTTAAAAAAAAAAAACTTTAACAATATTTTTAGATTACCCAGTTTTGATTCTCTGGCCGTACCGAAAGCGTCATAAATGTCCAAACGTCCGTCTTGCTCTGTCACGGTTAGAGTACCCGAGCTAGGTGTATATGTCGATTAATACGCTGCATGTTTTAGCAACATGGTATGTTACTATTGTTGCCTACGGGTTTTGATTTGATGGTTTAACCGTTGAACTGGAAAGGTATTTTCTTAATGATAAGCAGCACATCTGTTAGCAGTCGAACCATAATAATCTACGCTAATTACATCACTGAAAAGGAAGGAAATTATTTAATGACGCACTCAACACATTTTATTTACGGTTATCTGGCGTCGAACATATTTTGAAGGACCATATATTGAGAGAGGAAACCTGCCGTCGTCACTTCATGTGCCACTCCTTTTGATTAGCAGCAAGGGATCTTTTATATGACAACACCACTGACATTTTTTTATAATAAAGTAACACGTGGTCGCCAAACAGAATACGCCTTCTAAGTTGCAGCTTTTTCTCATACCGCGATCTTTGATATACCAGTCGTATAGTACTGATTGGTGCGGAAGGTGGCGGCTCACCGAGGATATTGGCTTTAAAACCACCACCCTCGTTTGATGACATTTATTTTATTATAAGTTGTTTTAAAACGTATCTAACGTGTGAAAGCGGCAGATTTATAAACAAGGATATTTCAACTAAAAGCTAATTTACGACCCTTACGCTTGTAGCTAACATATGCGTTACGGAGTAATCAATTTCAGGTTAGCTTATACGTCACAGAGCTATCAATTTTGATCATGTTTTTCTATTAGATGGCATTTCTGATGCGACTGGGTTCATAACATAAGAACAACCAGTCGTATGTTTTTAAATCGATATCACACATTGTATTGTAGCGTCGTAATGTCTCTATACAATACAAAGATGTGATGTGGGATAGACTGTTAGTCGTATGTCTTTAAGTTGATATCACACATTGTATTGTAGCGTCGTAATGTCTCTATGCAATACAAAGATATGATGTGGGATAGACTGTTAGTCGTATGTCTTTAAATTGATATCTCACATTGTATTGTAGCGTCGTAATGTCTCTATACAATACAAAGATATGATGTGGGATATACTGTTAGTCGTATGTCTTTAAATTGATATCACACATTGTATTGTAGCGTCGTAATGTCTCTATGCAATACAAAGATGTGATGTGGGATATACTGTTAGTCGTATGTCTTTAAATTGATATCGCACATTGTATTGTAGCGTCGTAATGTCTCTATACAATACAAAGATGTGATGTGGGATAGACTGTTAGTCGTATGTCTTTAAATTGATATCGCACTTTGTATTGTAGCGTCGTAATGTCTCTATGCAATACAAAGATATGATGTGGGATAGACTGTTAGTCGTATGTCTTTAAATTGATATCGCACATTGTATTGTAGCGTCGTAATGTCTCTATACAATACAAAGATATGATGTGGGATAGACTGTTAGTAACAGAGGCGGATCCAGGACCACTCCGCCCTAAATATATTTCAGTGAACAATATTTTCTCTCTTAAAAAATTTTCTGCTGAATTCCCTTTTCGGGAATAGGTTCACATGTCCGTTTTGTTCGTCTCCAAAAAATCCCGGATCCGCCCCTAATAACATGGTTGATATTCGGACACTATAAATTCTGTTAGTGTTGGTATGGTCCCTTATATTATTCCGTCAGTATACTTAGAATTATACAATAACAACCCCAAAATCCAACCAACAAACAAAAAAACCCCAAACAAACAAACAATAATAACTATTGCTTTTTATATTAAATCTCCTCTACTGTATTAGTACATGTATTTATAATAATATAAAATGGTTTAGTCAAGTGGTTTTTTAATGTTTATAACTTTATAACTTCTTTTCATTATCGTAATTATTTATCACTGCGCCTCCCTGTCATTGACAGCTCTCTCTGGCAAAGGCAGATGCTGTTCCCACGACAGGCGTGTTTGAACAGTTCTCACCCACACTGCGCCTCGCCCTCAGTCCACCCCACTACTTTGAAAATAATACATTCCCTCTTTCAAGTTGGAAGGTAAATTATACTTCCAACGCCTGTGAAATATTCGTTATGTTGCCATGTTCTATCAAAACAAAATGAACGATGCTGGGAAGATGACCAATATTAAAAAATAAAATAAAATGTCAACAACAAATGTTTAAGTTTGTTTTGTTTAACGACACCACTAGAGCACATTGATTAATTAATCATCGGCTATTGGATGTCAAACATTTGGTAATTCTGACTAAGATGAAACCCGCTACATGTTTCCATTTACTTTACTTTTTACTTTTTTCTTTAACGTGCACATTCAGAGCAAGCTGTTATAGCACACGCCTGTCTTGGGCACACACCTCAGCTATCTGAGCTGTCTGTCCAGGACAGAATAGAAATTAGTGGTTAGTTGTTATTGTTAGTGAAAGAGAAAAGAGGGTGTAGCGGCCATACACCTACCCAATGAGTCCTTAAAAACTCGCTCTGGGTGGGAGCCGGTACCGGGCTGCGAACCCAGTACGCATCAAGCGAACGCTTTACCACCTGGCTACATCCCAACCCTCAAAATGTTGATCATGGGTGCTTATCAAAAGTTAAGACTCATTTGTATTCATAAAATAATATGCATCCATTCAAGTTAGTTTTGCTCTTAATTTAGTGATTTTAAATTAGTATTTATAACAAAACAAAACAAAAACAAAAAAACCTCCAAAAATAACAACAACCAAAAAACAAACAACCCTAAAAAGAAACACACCCAGAAACAAAGAAACAAAAAAACACCACACCCACACACCCCAACCCCCCAGAAAATCCAGCAATGTTGGTCATTTGCGCCAAAGTGAAGGTGAAAGTTTCCAGGGAGAAGCGGTATAAAATGCCGTCTTTATACGTAATTGTTGAACGGCCCTTGGTTTATATCTGAAAAAGTAATTAATTAAGTGTATAGATTTAAATCGAGAGATTATTTTTTTTTAACAACTTATTATATAGGGGAAAACCCCACAAACAAACAAACAAACAAACAAACAAACAAAAAAGGCCCTCTTAAAAATAATAAGAACACCCTAAAAAAACTCACCAAAAAAACTTTCAATTATTTTTATTTCAGTTAGGAAGACTTTAATATTCAAATAAATAAAGATATATGTTGACAAAACTACGTAACTAACAGCAAATAACTTGATCATTTGTCATAAAATAACACTTGACCTGAAGATAAATGGTCTACATACTTCAGGGACTTATTTATTGTTATTTCAGCTTTTCTACAGTTACATTTGACTGCTTTATGATAGATTTTAGCAAATCAATTTACTGAAGCAAAACAAACCTAAGAAAAACAAACAGCCTTAGCAAACAAAGAAAATAAGAGGGAAAAGAAGACGCTTATATTTTTGACAATTTTTGAAAATATTGCAAAATAGTAGTAATTACAAAATGCTGAATTAAATTACACAGAACTTGGTAAACAGACATAGCAATCGGCAGCTATTATAAGAAACACGACAGACGGACGTAATACATTTATTGTGCATCACAAATTGGATTATCTCACCTTTTCCCCATATATGACGCTAACAGACAAATGTTTCTCACAAAAATCCGTGTCTCGTTTGATAGAATAATTGGGCTTGTCCAAATAGCCCCAGGTTTACCAAATCTGTCTCTCATAGTTTTTCAACTGAAAAAATAAGCATACTTTGGTATTATGTTTGTTTTAAAATGAGGAATTCCATACATTCGCAAGCGTAATTATTCCGTCTGTTGACACTAGGGTTACGGACAACCACTGACATCACAATGGGTGTCAAGGGCACCATTGCGTCACAATAGGACGATTGTGCCTTTTGTATAGGTGTCAAACATTTGATGCTGTACAAAATATGACAATCAATGTCAGAATGTTTTATCCCGCTTTCTGTAAAACACCTGCATCAGTAACATTTCAGAGATAAACTGAAACGCTAGTGCAATCGTTCGTCTGAACGTAAAAACAAAACGTTAGTGTGTAGTGCTTCGGCCAAGAATGGATTGCCTGAATAATTTTCATTATATAGAGAACTTATAATATATAATTAAATAATTTAATTTAATTAAATATCCCCTGTGTTTTTTTTTTGTTGTTATTTATTGTAAGTTGGATCAAGTCTGATAAAGGGTTTCGGATATTCACGGACGCATTAATTTATTTTAAGGAAGGATTATCTCCCCACCCCCCCATCCTACATTTTGGTGGAGTGTAATTATCTGAAGCCGACGAGAAAATATATCGAGGATATTTCATGTTTTTGTCAAATATGATTTATATCTTATCGTGTGAAGTTTGCAATCATATTTCACGAGTCGCGCCTGCGAGACGAGTGTGATCTGATTGCAAACTTCACGATATGAGATATAAATAGTATTTGAACAAAAAATAAATCATTTTCTATTTATTATATAACTTGTGGCAATTTACCTTTATATTTACAATGCCAGCAGCAAAATCGTTCCGACCTTCTTACTGTGAAAATAATACTTTCTACAGTGACAACACATTTTAGAGTGAAATAGTGAAATTTTCACTCTAAAATGTGTTATCGTCACTGAGTGACTGATAATAAATGTGTTATCGTCACTGAGTGACTGATAATACTTTTATTTCACTAATATTTTAAGATATTTCACTAAATGTTATATAATACATACCTGGCATATATTGTTATATTAAATGTATTAGAATCATTTAGAGATCACCATAAATGGATGCTTAGAAGATAGTTTGGTAATTCAACATAGCTAATCAACAATAATGATAAGAAAATTTTGAATTTTGTTAATTTTTGTCAACACCGTAACGGTCAACACCGCAACATTATGCCATTACGATAAGCAAATGTTTAAAATAAAATAGCTTTAAAAATGTACTGGGGCGTCGCTAAGCAAATATTCCTTTGTATTCCTATTGTTTTGGTCATTTAATTATGTGAACATGCAATTGTGTCCAACATTCTATTTTCGTGGCTCGAAGGTTTCTTAGTGGTCCTTGTTAAAACAAATGAAATATGTTCATGCTGTTTTGCTCTTTGGATCGGCTACTCAAAAATATGGATTTTTTAAATTAAAAGAGATCGATGTCTGTCAACACCGGAGTTAATAAAATATATGAATAACCATTTGTTAGATGTGCAGTAGTTTGAATAGATATGAACTAATTTTGAAATGTACAGAGATATCGTTAAACAAACATTCATTTTGTATCTCAATGCCTTTGCCGGTTTTGTTTTGTTTTGTTTTAGATGAACATGTAATTATATCCAAATTCAGATTTTTATAGGAATTTGAAGCTTTTTTGTTGTTCCCTGACGATACAGCCCAAATATTGTCCTGCGATTTCGCTATAAAACATTCTGTTATTTATTAATCGTAATTGTTATTGATTATTGACGGTATGTTAAGGTAAACGGAAAGAAAGAAAGAGGAAAGAAAGAAACAGTTTTATTCACAACAATTTCTTTGTATAATTTATGTCATAAGCACTTGGTAATGCGAATGTTGTGTCCGACTCCATGCAAAAACTCAGGAATGGACTTGGAACCACTGACACGGTCCTGGTACAAGGATTTGAGTCTCCTCTGTGAGCGAATCTGACCCTTGTTCTTGCACTTCTTCGGGGGGTTGCCAACTGCATCCTGTTGAATAACGGTGCGTACAGTGGATTCTTCACGCTGGAACCACTGGATAACTTTCCAGACAGAAGGATGATGATGGCCAACCATGCTGAAAAACTTATTATTCCACCCTTTGAATAGATCAATTAGAGAATGGCCTCTTAAATGGCTTCTTAAAGACAATGGTAACTGAGACATTTAAAGAACCCATGGGATAGGGGTAATTGTCCGCCTTGTCAAAATCTAGAGGTAGGTCAGTGGGTCTAAGATAAAACATAAACGTGTTTTTTTACCATTTGACTATTTATCGCAGGGTTTTTTGACTGGAGGGGGTTTTGACTGATGGGTTTTTGACTGAGGGTGTTTTGACCGGAGGGGTTTTTGACCTGGATTCAGTGTTTATGGTGAACCATATGATGATGATAAAAACTAGTTTAACGTGCCCACATACCACTAGGGTTTCGAACACGCCCATCCCGAGTCCGACCTCCGATAGGATCGGTGGCCTGACTCGGGATGGAGAGGGGAGGGTTAGAGTTGAAAATGGGCAGAATTTTGAAAATAGCAATTAGTAAAAAAGTTAATAGAAGAACCATATGGATTATCAATTGGGGAATGATAATTAATGGATGAAAGAGGTGCATATTTATGATGGAATATTTAAGAAGCATTAAAAATATTAATTTGGCACAAAACATTATTTTTAATACCTTTAACATATTATATATAAATAAATTTAAAAAAAAGGAATTTTAGTAAAAATTTAGTGTTTCACCGTGACACCTCTTTTATAAATAATTGCTATCCCACTGAAGCGCTGTATTAAGAAAAATCTTATTAGTATGAATATGCACTATAGGAATTACATGGATTCATAAACTTTGGGTCATTGGAATTATTCAAGTAGACAACATAAAACAATATTCCATAAGACATAGGACAAACGAGAGATCATGTTAAGGAAGACGGTAGAAAACGTCAACAAAGCTCCACTTTTACCCATTACTTGTCAGCGACATTCTTTATAACTCGAAGAAAATGTTTTGCAGAATCTTGGTTCCATGTCTCTGATTATTCCCCAATTATTTAAGAATGTTCGATGACCCACCATCTGTTACAGTGTTGACCAACTATCAGACCATTTTGCAGAAAACAAGTTTTAAAAAATAATAAAATCCTATGTAAAGATCACTGCTTGAATTTGAAATACATTCACTTGACCCCAGGGACCATAAAACATGATATTTCAAAAACATTACTTTTACAACGGTACCTACAACGTGACACATTCTGGGACAATGCCTCATTCATCCATGCCGCAACGAATTACCGCACTTTACTGCCACCTGTCGAATTACCGCACTTTACTGCCACCTGTCGAATTACCGCACTTTACTGCCACCTGTCTCGGTGGTGTAGCGACTAAATTTGTAGGAAGGTTAGGCAGCTGGTAGGTTCTGAGTTCGCATCCTGGTATCGGCTCCCACTCAGATTGAGTTTTAAAGTCTCAGTGGGTAAGAGTAAGACCGCTACGATTTTTCTCGCAGATTTGTGCTTGAGCCTTAATTGGATATAGCCAAAAATAAAATAAAATAAACGTTAGGCGTAAAAAAATGTTTCCGGGAACTTGACTTTGCCTACGAAAACAGTGACGACCTTATTTTTTTTTTTAAATGGTCTTCTTTTTTAGATTTTAATTATTATTTTTTATTAACATGTAGATGAATTTTTGTAAATCTAGCGGGCAGCATAGCCCAGTGGTACAGGGCCCGCCTGATGCGCGGTCGGTCTAGGATCGATCCCCGTCAGCTAACCACTGGGTTTTTTCTCTCGACATAACCATATGTCCGACGCCGATATAACCGTACTTATAATGTGTTGAGTGCGTCGNNNNGGGCGAGGGGGGAGGGGCATGTTCCGGGAAATATTTGTTTTGGGACTTAAAAAAACCCACCCAAAAGCAGAAAACCTACCTTAAAGGTCTACACTTATCAAAAACGTAATTCACTATTGTTTGGCATCTACATATACCTTTAAAAATATATATGAAGTATCAATAAAATAAATTTAAAATGTTTTACCCGTTTTTAATATATTCTCAATAAAAAGTCGCCTTTTCCCCATCGCTTGCCAAAAAGCCTCTTAACTTAGAGATTCAGTCACGTGACCCCGTGACGCGACAACAGGCATAACATCAAAGGAGATTCGCAGCCTTTCAGACATTTTACATGGAAGTGGACCACGCGCATTTTTAAAACGTGAAAATGTTATTCTATTGAACTGAATTGTATGTTTGGAATATTATTTTGAAGATATCTTTCAAATGTGAAACATGGTAAACCATTGTTCGGTGTATGGATGTACAAAAGCTACAGTTAAAGGCAAAAGAAGTTTGCATATTTTTCCGAAAGACAAACCGACAGTCACATTTTTTGCACGTAAGCAGTTCTTAAACCGAACACGTGCCTATTAGAAAGGACCATCAAGATGGGATTCCATTTACGATGACCACTTCACACCTGGTGATTACGACAGTTATCTAAGATGGTCGATGGGAAAGGCACCAAAACGTTTGTTAAAGAACTTGTCTGTTCCATGCCTGTATCCCCTTGTTTTGTCCATTTGCAGCCAGGAGCCCGAACGTCGCCCGGGGACAAAAACAAAGCCCAAATGTTAATGCCGAGGTGTGCATTGTTCATATTTGGCACAAAGATACACCTCATCACGATCAACCTCGGTGTACTACGGTTCAAACTGATAGGGAAGTACCCCTAACGGATTTTCTCCTTCTTCCTGACCAGTCAAGGTAGTATTAGAATAAATAGATAAATGCGAAATGTCCAAATTAACGTCCAATAAGAATGAGCTATTTTCCGAAGAATCATTACATGCTGTCGCCATGCTAACCTACTAATGAACGAGTGAAATGCATCTGATGTGACGTCACAGGTCAGATGCGGGTCAAATCGGTCAGTGGGTTTTTTCCCCGAGCGTTTTACAAAAAGTCGCTTTATTCATAATTGGTGTGGTATTTTTGTTTTTTATGTTTATAAATACTGTGTATTAATAATGTGCCATGACTGTGGACCTTTAATGGCCGAATGACGACGCCACTGAGGCCTGTTCTCTCACTACAGACTAAATATTAACCTGTGTCTGAGACGTGTGACCAGGACAACGTACTTGAACTTCAGTTGGATATAAACACGAAAGTAACTTGAAATGAAGCCTGTTTCAATTTAGAACGACCATCAAAATTGCGCCAAAATTCCTACATTTAAATTGCGCACTTAACCTTAATTTCGGACACACCCATTGGGGTATCAAAATTCCATAGCACCCACAAAAGCCCCACCTGTCACCAAGTTGATTGGGCTACTAGTTCTCCCTTGAACCTGATAGCGCAGGTGATCCCCTCTTACCCTCCCCCACACCTTTCCTGTCACAGACGGAGGGATCCGTCCAAGGCCGGTCCCTGCGACTGTGATAGGCGTACGCTACAACAGCTTGCTCTGAATGTGTACGTAAAATTCTTAGGATTAGGATTAGGATGAAATGAAGTGAAATAACAGAGAGATGTAATGACCGCAATAAATCAACAACTGTTACCTGTCTTTGTTCTGACAAGAAGATATAAAATACTTTTTGAACGACATACTAAAATAGTTGATCCAACATTTGTACTCGCCTAAAAAAAACAAAAAAACAAAAACAAACCCAAATGAAATAGTTGATCCAACACTTGAACTCATAAAAAAAACCCCAACCCAAATACTTGTACTTATGTATTAAAAAAAAACAAAAAAAACAACAACAACCCCAAACAAACAAAGTACGGATAAACGAATATCATTCTGGTTACGCACACAATCGAGTTAAAATAAACAAAATCCTGTGTAATTAAACTCAATGAGTTCAACACAAAGTGTTAAAAAAAAAAGAAAAAAAGTAAGAAAAAAAAAGTAACAATTAAATTAAATATAACACACCAGAAAGAATAATAATAAATGAAAGCCCAGGTTTTATTGCAGTACGAGGCACATGATATGGAAAATGAAAACTATATACAAGTCCATGCGTGTTGCATGTTAACGCATGATTGATTGCACAATGTCTGCACACACGCCAACACAGAGAAGTTCTGGTTACACACAATACTGATTTACTGTATGTCATACGTGTCCTTATCAACCATCTTAAAACAGTATAGTGGACAAGACAGAACATAACAGGACACGACTAAAACGTGTTGCGGATTATTCACAGAATTCGTTTTACCATTAAAAGCTACATCCATGATTACCGTGTATAGCACACGTGAAATTTGCCCCAACTTGTGTTTCAGAACATAAAATATAGTAAATTACTTTATGGTTATCATATATATTGTTAGACGCACACATATGTGCAGTATTAACATTATAGTGACGCCTAACATTAATAAGGGAACGTTTTTAAAATAGTAAATAAAAAAGGTAAATGCTTAATGAAAAACTAATTTTCCTTCTATACAATAGTAACATCTGTATAATGATACTCTGAAGTAAAGCTTAAAGGGACATTCCTGAGTTTTTAAAATGTTATCGACTAACAGATACTTTTTAACGATTGTATTTACATAACAAATATATTTTTCTGCATAACATATCAGTGGCTTTATATTAAACGCGTTTCTGACCGTTCTAGTATTCGTACTATGTTAAATTTTATGTACGAAATTATTTGAAGACGAAATCCAGTTTGGGCTTCTTACAAATATTAAGACGACCAGAAACACATTGAATATACAAACACTGATTTTCTAAACAAGAAAATATATTTAATATGTAAGTTTAATCGTAGAAATGATTTATTAGTCAGAAACATCTTACAGTGCAGCAAACTCAGGAATGTCCCTATAAACAGATTCAGATACCGGTTATTGTTTAAAATAAATAACAATCGTAACATAATTGTATGCTTAGATGAATAGTTTGATTCAAATACCGATTAAAGTTTAAAATAATTGACAACAGTAATAAAATGTTTTGAAGTAAATGTCTAGATGAATAGTTTTGTTGATTTAAATTCTGATTATAGTTTAAAACAATTGACATCTATTATGATTATGTTTTGAAGTAGGTAAATGTCCAGATGAATAGTTTTGTTGATTTAAATTCTGATTATAGTTTAAAACAATTGACATCTATTATGATTATGTTTTGAAGTAGGTAAATGTCCAGATGAATAGTTTGGCCGATTCAAAATACTGATAATTCTTTAGACTAATATTAGGATCAATGTCCGTCCTCGGCGCCATTTTGATCAGGAGAGGCATTTGCATTTATGTTCTTGTCGGATGTTTTGTTCACCGTAACATGATGATTCTTCCACGCCGTGTTTTTACTCAGACCCGATATCGTGATAATGATGATGTCATCAAGTCGATTGTCCTTCACTTTTTTCGAAGTACCTTTGACCTTTTCGGGATCTTCGTTAAATGACAACATGGGCGGCATGACGCCATTTTTTATGCGCTGTTCATAATAGTACTCTAGCGGCGCTTTCAGAACCTGGATGTCGCCCACAAAGAGAATCTTTCCCGTCCGTTTGTGTCTGACGACGAATGGTATTCGCTGATCGTCCTTCTTCGCGAAGTAGAACTTCGTGGTCACCACTATCGGCCGGGACGTGATCTGTTCGTGCACCTTCATCACCGCCTCGGCGCTCGTTTTGTCCTCTACTGTAATCTCCGAATGCATGTCCCACTGGATTCTGTTCTCGAACGTCTCACTTCTCCCCTTGGTGATGGAGTAGTTGCCAGTGATCTCAGCTCCCAGAACAGGACCGCACGGGATATTAACACTGATGGAATATTTCATACCAATGGAGAACATTTCCGAGAAGGTAAACGTGGACACCGCTTTGGTTTCTTTGATGGTGCTGAAGACGAATTTTTGCTCATTGCCTGAAGTGTTGTCGAAGGTTGCGTGGTGTAGCACCACGGGAACATCCACGGGTTCGGGCTCCTTCCCCGGGAAGGACGTCTCAGATGTCTGATCCAGGTATTCCCATTTTATCTCCACGTTGTAGTGGCTGCGTCGAAGAAACGCCGCCCGACATTTACCGAGTTTGATCGGACAGAGCACCTTCCAGATATAGCGCTCGAACGCCTCCTCCAGATCCACGTGGTTTAAGTCGACGCAGTTGTTTGCCGAGACGCTGCAACAAGGGCCCATGCTGAAATAACAAACATAACACGTTAAAGTTTGTTTTTGTTTAACGACACCACTAGAGCATAATGATGTATTAATCATATGCTATTGGATGTCAAACATCTTCTAATTTTTACATATGGTCTTAGAGAGGATCTTTTATATGCACAACCCCACGGGAAGGATAACACATACCACTGTCTTTGATACACCAGTCATGGTGCACTGGCTGGAAGGAGAAACAGCCCAATGGGCTAAGAAACACAAACAATGCATTTTTCTTGTATTTATCGTAAGGGCGGATGCAGCATTTTTTTACAGGGAGGCGTGCAACGTTTAAAGGGACACCCCCTAGTTTCAACCCATGAAAATTAACACTAAGTTTAATTAATCTACAAACCTGTAATACGTTTGGATACAGTTACAATTGAGTGAAATACGAGTCTGTGACTTTGAAATGATGAAATACCCTCTAAAAATAGACTAAAACTTGACTCCATAACTGTTACTTATCAGACGCATGTGCGTTTTTAAAATATGAGAAATGCATTTTGGGACATTAAAAACACCAGGATGACCAACAACACTTCGAATGTACGGAAACGTATAATCAAAACAATAAAATCTAAATAAAGTATGATTTCAGTTATCAAAAAACGGCTGTAATAGTAGCCATAATGAATTGAGGTATTTCTTTGCGAAGTAAACCGCTAAGCATATTATTATTTATTTGCTATTATTACAACAGTTGAGTTATTATTATTTAGTTACTCGTGACATATTTTATTTATTATAACAGGTACAATATTCTGATCATGCATCGCCGCATAATGTTTAATTTAATTTAATTTAATTTAATTTAAAGCGGCATTCCCTGGAGTATTTTTATTATTTAAGCAAATAGAACAGAAAATCCCATTACGTTTTGTGCATATAAGACGCCGCCAAGTTAAAAATAAAACCAGAATTTTGAAAGTGGGACACTTTTAGCGGGCGCCCACTGGACTAAAAACAGTACTGTTCGGCTATTGTTGCATTACAAACACACAGAAGTCAATTCCTAGCAGACAATTACGCTAGCAGCGAATTTCAACAGACACTCATGTCGACCTTTTAAACATCGGACTCGTACGCCTTTCGATTGCTACCTGTATTTCACACTTTTAAACACACTGTTATGCTAATTTTTATTATTCACTTCAACTTAAGATTTTTTTAGTTTTGAAGAGTATCTTTATATAAAACAACACAAAAACATACTAACAACCAAGACTCATATTCACAGTCTTATTGTTACTAAAATCCGTATAAATACAACTTAATCTTTTTATTAAGCACTTTTATAATATCTGAAGTATCACTTTAAAAATCCTCCAGTACTACGGTAATATAGGATGTCCAACTAGTTTCGCATAAATTGCACCACAACACACTTTATAAAAGGCGAATGAGTCCGGGGTTTAAAACGTGTCTGCTGAAATTGGCTACTAACGTAATTGGCTGCTAGGAAGTGACTGCTAGAATCCGTACGGTATTACAAAATGGCGAGCATTGTTCTAACTGGCTAGTAAGCATTTGACGATATGCGTTAATAACAACTCGCGAGTGAATTAAAAAGTGCAGTTATGCTTGCATTGGAACTTAGAACTTGACTGTATACGACTGAAACCAGACAATGCAGTTTTAATTTAATTAATAACAGTAATGCAAATCGCTAATTTTGAACGATTACTAATTTTATTTATTTATTATATGTATATATGTGTGCTAAGCATCATATATATACATCATAAATTAATACATTATTAGTATATTCGAAATTGTAGTGTATTATAACTGTAACATATAAGAAACACGAAACATTATGTATTACGAGATATTAATTATAATATGTTGAACGTTGAATATCAAACATTTACATACATTTTACTAACCTTTGCTTAACTGCGAATTTTCTGTCAGGCGGTTTTAAAATCACTTTGTATTTTAAATCAACCAGGAATGAATGCTGATTTCTAATTTTTTCTTCAATATTTAACAGTATTTTATTGCAGTGGCTCACTAATAAATAGGTGTTATAACATCTGTATTGTGTTAAGTTTTTTCAGCTTATATTTGGAGTTGGTTGATATTTCCCCTAAACGTAAATGAGCTGTACCAATCAACGCTGTAACTACCCAACGGTTACACACAACAACATTCGGTGTTTACTAAATACACAGATAGGCTTAATTGTGTTCTTCTTTTAAGACTACCGTAATTATGTTTATCTAACAGTTTGTTGATTACAATAAACATTTTCTGGTCCTTTGGTTTGTATAAAAATGTTTGTTGATTACAACGAAAATGTTCTCTTCACTAGGCCTAATGCTAATGCCAGCAATGTTTTGCACACCTTGGTATAAATGAAATGCGAAAACATTATTATTAATAAAATATTTAATGACATTTGTGAGTAACTCCTTATAATAATAAAACTTCACAACCCCTAACACCCATTATTTTAAAAGCATAAATCCCAAACACACACACACAC
>JAECMU010116636.1:0-10164 GCA_016106625.1 Dracogyra subfuscus
TATTGGTTAGAATGGGAAAAATCCATTGGGTCCACAGATGAGATAGCACATACCATGGCTACTGATATACCTATTATGAAATATTGGTTAGAATGGGAGAAATCCATTGGGTCCACAGATGAGATAGCACATACCATGGCTACTGATATACCTGTTATTAAACATTGGTTAGGATGGAACAAATCCATTGGGTCCACAGACAGGATAGCTCATACCATGGCTACTGATATACCTATTATGAAATATTGGTTAGAATGGGAGAAATCCATTGGGTCCACAGATGAGATAGCACATACCATGGCTACTGATATACCTGTTATTAAACACTGGTTAGGATGGGAGAAATTCATAAGAACCACATGGGACAACTCATACCAAAGTCACTGATATACCAGTCACGGGGCTCTGATTGGGAGGGGATACATCCAATGACAGGATAGCACATACCAAGGCCAATGATATATCATTCATGGATGGGGAAAAAGTCCATTGATTGAGATCCATCCCATCTACATTCCAAAGACAGGACAGCACACACTATATGGTTTTGATGTATAACAAATTCACGCAGAAGGATTGATCCTATAACTTATCACACCTCAGATGAGTACTCTACCACTGAGTTATATAACAGACTGGGCAGCACATACCATATGTCTGGAGGATTAGTTGTCGGGCACTGGTTGGGATAAGATAAACAGTTCACTAACACAGACTGATCCTACAACTAATCACATCTCAACTGAGTACTCTACCACTGAGTTACACAAGAAACAGGACAGCACATACCATAGGTTTGGGGGATTCATTGTCGGGCACTGGTTGGGATAGGATAAACAGTTCACTAAGAGGGACTGATCCTACAAATTATCACATCTCAACTGAGTATTCTACCACTGAGGTACATAAGAAACAGGACAGTACATACCATATGTTTTGCTGTACTAGGTGTACACAAGTTGCAATGGGATAAATAAAATTATAGCCCACAACTAGTACACTAAAACCCATGGTATGTGCCATTCTGAGGGAATGATCCTATACCCCATCACACACGAGGTAAGTACTCTACCATTAAACTACACCCCACCCTGTGAAATACCAAACAGGAAGGATTACACAGCCAGTGTGATAAACTGTTAGATCCACCCAACTGGGCTGACATTATGTCTTCATATCCAAGCAGCAGCTGACTGGTTGTGAATGGAAGTTAGTGTCACAGTGGATAACACAACATGGTCACACATGCTGTCTGTCATACAGGAAACACACTGACACAGACAGGGGATGTTTTAAACACATTCAAGTCTTAATGGGGCAGGATATTCTCACCTCTTACAAACACTGGTAATTCATAAGTGACTGACAAGAACATTCTAGTACAGGGATGTAAAGAAGTCTGAACATGAATATTTCCCCTGGAAACCTATGATATCAATAGCCTAATATACTGCACTGAAAACCCCCCACAGTTTTAGCCGGAGGCAGGGCTCATGGGGGACCATTCAAAACCCTCCAGCCATTGACCCTATAGAATATGTAAAGTTTTTTGTTTGTTTAATAATACCACTAGAGCATCAGCTGGATGTCAAACGTGGTAATTTCGCCACATAGTCTTGAGGAAACACACTATATTTTTTCATTAGCAGCAAGAGATCTTTTATATGCACCATCAAAGACAGGATAGCACATACCACAGCCTTTAATATACCAGTTGTGATGCACTGGTTAGAACAAAGAATGGTTGACAAGAACGTGCTAGTACAGGGATGTAAAGCAGTCTGAACATGAACATTTTCCCAGGAAACCTATGATATCAATAGCCTAATATCTGTCCAAAAAAAAAAGTTTTAGCCTGAGCTGGGGGTGGGGTCCATCCAAACAACTCCAGCCTTCACCCCTATAGAACATGAACAGATATAAACAGTTAAAACTTTGAGGCAAGAATTACAGTTTTGTAATTATAAATTAACAATTCATTGTCATGAAAAAATTAAAATAATTTCATTATGTTAAGATGAAAACAACTTTTGAGCCTTTTCTTTAATGAATAGCTTTTTGTGAAGACAAACAACTTCTCTTTTTTTCACTAAGCATTGGTTTTATTATTAAAACCCCAAGAATTAACATTATCATGCAACCAAGCTTCCAGTTACCTGCTAACACCTACATGATAATCTGAAGTGTTATATAGTCAATGCCTGATAACATGTATGTGTTATCTAGTCATGAGGAAATGAATCGTGGGCATGGCAAATCATTGTAATGACGTCATCGTTGCTTTAATTTAATGACGTCATGGTAGCTTCCAGCCTTATGTCTGTGATGTGTATCCGTGACGTATTTATGCCAGCAGCTGTTGGTGGGGTGGAATTGTGTGTTTATTTTTTTTATGAAAAACAGTCAAAGTATGGTTAAAAAGGGTTGCATGATAAAAAAAATACCAGGTTACTACGTTTTGATATCGTTATTATTTGGCTCGGTTCGATAATGGTGTAACAGGCCTGCTGAAGCTCGCCTGTTACCCCATTATCTAAACCTCGCCAAATAACAACGATATCAAAATGTAGTAACCTGGTATTCTATATTTAATAGCATAATTATTAGAGTTGCAAATATTATTTGCTATGAAAACCTTAAAAAAACCTTAGAACATGAGAAGGAACAAGCATTCCGGACCCAACACATTAGTGTAAAAGGGTTTCCACAAGAAATTCTGGACAACTCACTCTGATGTGAAATATTGTGCCTAGTAAAAATGCAATATGAAAAACAGCATTAAAAAGTTTACAGCTGGGTGACATTGGAATTTCAAGATCATTATCAGTATTGGTAGGTTTTGGGGTGATTTACCTCAGTATTGGTAAAGTATTTGGTATTGACACAATACCGATATTGAGCCGTATTATTGGTACACTTGGCTTTAAATGCATGCCCGAGTTGAGTCTCACCCACTAATGTATTTTAAATACAATACAAATTCCTTATACAAGACCCTCATCTCTCTCTTCTTTCAGCTATTTGGCATGTGTCAGATATATTGTTAATGCTTTACTAAATGGCAGATAACATTTTGAATACACATTTTTTAATTTGCTCAGGACAATAATCAGTATTGACATGATACCGATACCGAACAGTATATACGGTATACTGCCCAGCTCTACTTTTGTTTATTATGTTTTGTAAAACAAGCTAGCCACTGTGTAACAGTATTATTGGAAAGAAATTTACTAATACATTCAGAAAAGAGTAAACCAGATTTAACAAGCCTAGATTTGTAAGACATTTGGGCAGATACATATATTTGACAATGTGCAGCTAACAACCAAGTCAGTTTGATATAATTATATAATATGTTCAAGCACAGATGCTAAGGGATGGTGGTGGAGGTGCACCCTTCCCCATTCCTTGAGTGCTCCAAACATTCAGTGTTTAGGTTGCATAGTACCAAAGAAGAGTTATGTGTCAAAGTTTGACGTGCACCGTCAAATATTTATGGAGTAAAAGCAGGTTTGGTAGTAAAATGTGACATTGATTATTTGTGCTAATACTATTATCCATTGACAATAAATAAATACACTTGTATATGTTATACAGTTGTTATGCAGTATATACCAGAGGTTGAAACAAATGCAAGGTACTCCCCAAAATGGAACTGCAATTTTCAGCAAAAATGACGGTTGCTATTAAAAACATTAATTAAATCTCTTAAATGATACGTGACCCCCCATTTTCTTGCAGGTAGATTAGATGTGAGGTGTGACACTTTCTATTGCTGTACGTCCTGGGTGTGTTGAAATGCTGATTATATCAGTTTTATTAATAAACGTTAACATCATCTGCAACAGGAATTGATTTGATCCATTAGAACCTTTAACATATGAATTTATTGATTTTTTGTTATGGAGAAAATAAAATATGTTAGTAAACCGTGAGTTTTCTGGGTGTGACTGGGGTGGGAAGTAAATTGCCTTTATATAAGACACATTAGTACATTTTGTTAATACTGTAGGTACAATTCTAAACAAATCCTAGAGTTGCTCCTGTAGTCTGGATTCATCAGTAACTCAGGCTTATACAAATATTTGACAAGACTGGACATCCAACTCAGGCTGATACAGATAGTTGCACTGAATCAAGGCATTATTTGGTGACACCAACATAAAACTATTGAATAATGTTAAAATATAATAAAAGAATCACAAAGATCACATCAGACCAATTATTTTATACAATCTTAGACAATGGCTCTTCCCAGGATGTTTTGTTTAAAAGGACTATCCCGTTTTTTTCATTCCTTGCAAGACTTCCGTTTGTTCCCCCAACATAATCTTGTTTTTTCCTGTTTTATAAAAACACTTGACCAAATTTATGTAGCCTGTTTTTTTTCAAATGCGGTGTTTAAGCCTTGTAAATGTACTAGTACATAGTTACACGCATTTCAGATAAACAGGCTTTGTAAGTTTTAAATATAAAGCTCTATGCTTTATAGCTTCAGTTATTTCAAATTTCGTTTGACCATTGTAAAAAACAATAAATGTCATATGTATGAAATTATGTTAGACAAAAATCAATATTGATACATTAAAAGACATTACAATACAGAGATATTAATATAACAACCCAAAAACTAAAATGTATGCAAATTGTAAAAAATTTTACGTATTTATTTGGCCAAGAACCAAAATTGTAAAAATGGCTACAAACTCAGGATATTGCCATTAACATATTCAAATGTCACAAACTATGACCTGGGTTCAGAAATGTAAAATATTTCACTAGTCTGCTGGACAAGAACCAACTAACATTTATTAGCATGCCAGAATGTATACTAGTCCGCCAGTCTATAGAACACTATATTATTGTGTAACAATATTTAAATATATACACTCTCAGTCTGTCTATATATTTGACAAAAAACATTATTACGGACACTTTGTAGGCTAAGTGACCAACATCATGTAGCAAATGAAATCAAGCCCAAACCGTGATTTACAAAACAATACAGTTTGAAATATTCTCGTAAAGACAAAGTTTTTTTAAACATTTTATTCATATAGACTTACAAAATTTAAGTGATATCACCCATGTATTTAACAGAATGATCCAGTCAAATTCAAAATACACTGGTACTTTCAATGTAAACAGGCCATTTAAAAAAATTGTTGAGCTCTAACCAGCTCTGTTATCAAAATGTTGTGCTTGTGCAGTTCGTTTAATCAATGGAGTACATTTTGTTTGAATGGTTTGGAATTCTGGTATGCCTAATGTGGTGTCGCAGATTTGATTAAAAAAACCCCAAAAAACATTACGAACAAGAACAATCACCCGTCAAACTAGTAGTTGCATTTTTTCACTTATAAAATGCACATTTACCAATCCTGTAGGATTACCAAAATGTATACACTTTGTAAAGCAGTATATTGATAATATTCCTCAAATGATATGCATATAATAATCTTTAATGTACCAAATCAATACATTATATGATGTAATAACATTTTAAAAATCTTTAATGTGCAACTTATTTAATGTGCAACTTACAGAAGTTATTGCAAATGTAAACAGTGACAGAACAAAAACAGTATGTTTTAATGTATAACTCAGCCTGTAATGACTTTTGAATCTGTACTGAAAGCAGTTAAAAGAAAAGTAAGACTCATGCTTTTATGTACTCCTTAAAATTAATTAGGACTCTCTATTTCTGTTAACCAGCCTCCTACAGTGAAACGCCTCTAACAGGACATACTCAGGACCAAGTAAAATATCCAGTCTTAAGAGATATCTGCTTTACACAGGTTCTCGTATGCACCATTTCTTTTAAAAGGGATCATGAAAAATGTCTGGTTTTCAGGGAATTCTGGTTTATAGAGAGTCTAGTTTTGAGAGGTTTCATTGTACTTTCACAGACCATGAACACCCTGTTATTGTTGATTCACCACTGAGAGAGTTTGCCTGTAAGACTTAGAAAATAACTCACAGACTATGAGGAATTACAAATTATTTGTCCAGGGTGAATGAATGTGGTAAACCCGAGCCCCATTCATTCACGAGAGGAAGATAATTCCCAACTCCTACACTGAGTTGGTAATTCTATTTGTTACCCCTTATAACTTTTAACTGGTTTTTAATATAATATGAAGTAGGTAAAACCTATGAAGCTCGCGCCTTTGTTATTGAACTTATTGAACAGATTACAGTTATCTTCCCATTTGGTTGTCCAAAATCTGGAAATTTAACTGCACAAGTAGTCCGCTGTTTGACTCTGAATATTTCATGACAGACAGCTATGAAGTGGCAACTATTTGACTGAAGAGACAAGGGAGAGCATGCAGTTTGTAAACATGTGTAACTTGTTGACATTGAAGACTTGTTTGTGGTAATTCCGGCCCATGCAAAAGTAGTGCTTTTTGTGTAAAATGGATGTACTCTGGCCTGGTTTGGAGGGTGTGTCTGTTTAAACCACTATACAGGGGTTATCCTTTTCAGGGTATTTGTCCCCCAGACAGGCAAAGGTACATAAAAAAATCCATGGGCCTGCTGATATTAATAAAAATGTTATAGCCACTAAGGCTATATAGAAACATATAGCGAAATTAATTGTGGTCCGAGGCCACTTTTAGACAAAAAAGTATTTTTATCTTTTTCTCACAATATTGATTTTCCATGTTACAAATGTTGAAATATAATTTGAACAAACAGAAATATTTAATCTACAAATAAAATAAACGGACACGGTGAAAAGAACAATCAGAACATTTTGTAAAATCCCGGCTTGTCTCTATCGTAATGACTCACGTTTATAGTAGTTTAATAATCAAGGCCTGTTTATAACAAATAGACTGGCTAGTTTTAAAGTAAACTAGGCATAATGTGTACAGCAAAAACTGGTTTCATATGACCATTAAATTAATTGAACAAAATTAACTACATTCTTGTTTCACACGACAATGCAACTTGCATATGTTTGAAAAATACAATAACATGTAGCCTGTCATGTCCTATTTATGTGCATAAGTATATTTCGTGTTTTACATTTAATTAACTGCAGGACAGTCGTGAGTTCGGGCCCCAGACAAAACCGGATGTCCAAGCTTGTGAGATGCCAACCCCTGTCCGACTCAGTCTGTTTTGTACATGTGTGCTGACCACAGGCACTCGATATTTCTCTGCTGCCTACCATAAAACCTTTTCTTTCGGCCGACTGTTAAAAAATTGTGCCAAAATTCCTTCATACTGAAATGCGCACTTTTTCTCTTTGGCATAATTAATGCTCCATTCAAAATTCCATAGCCCCACCACCCCCGTCTGCTACCGATCTTGATCGAACTGCTGATGCTCCCTTGCATCTGCCAGTGCATCCGGTCCCTCCTACATCCCCCCAACTTTCTGTCTTGGATGAAAGAGCTTGCTTCGCAAGCTCTTGCGCCCATGACAGACGTGCGCTACAACAGCTTGTTCTGAATGTGCACGTTAAACCCTATGACATGACATGACACCACAAAACCATCAACCATTATGTCATGTAATCGTACACATATTATATGACATAATGTGAGCGATGTCATGGCATAACAGTGTTTTTTTCCCAGGCAAATGTTTATAATACAAAATAATAAGACTGTAGTTGCATTAGAACATAATTAGTTTTCTATGCTATTAAAGCCCTTGCTTATGAAAATGTAGCATTTCATGTTCATGGAACAAATGAGTCATAATTTTCCTCAGATCATACAACATATGTGTAATCGGACTCATGAATGGAAACATTATATGAATGAAACTTCCGGCCAAGGCAAACAACCAACCAAATCTAATTTTTAAGTTAGCCAATCAGAGGCTGTAGAAGCAATCTGCACCCTGTGCAATTATCAAAAGAATATATATACTCTGTCAAAAAAGAAAAGCATAGGCGAAATATTCATGGAATTATCTCTTTATTACAAAGTGGTATAAATTCATTATTTATTATCGTATCACAGTATAATTTGACATTAGTATGTGACAATGATCTTGCTATGAACTGAAGGCAGGAGAGGTGTTTTCGTCACCAAATAGCATCACACGAGGGCACTGAAACCAGCAGCAATCACTGCGCGACATCTCCTGGACATAAGAGTCTCTAAATCAGGGCACGAGGAATCCTAGCCCATTCTTCCTGCAGTGCATTGACAGCTGCAGAAGCGTCTGAGGCTCCGGGTCATGCTGGTGTACACGTCTGTCCAGTTCGTCCCATATATGTTCAATGGGGTTGAGATCTGGTGATCTTGATGGCCATGGCAGAACATTAAAGGAAGGGACAATTAAGGCATTTGACCTGGTATGCATATTCAATGATATAAAATGCACATTATTGCTTTATATCAACTAGTATAATCGTATATTTAATTAATGTAACGGTTAAATGTGACGGCTATGATACATAACGGGTGCAGCCATTTTGTATTATCCCAGTGACGAGCTGATGGCCATGGCAGCACATTAAAGAGACAATTAAAGCATTTGATCTGGTATGCATATTCAACGATATATAATGCACATTAATGCTTAATATCAACAAGTATAATCATATAGTTAATTAATAAAACAGTTAAATGTGACGGCTTTTATATACAACGGGCACAGCCATTTTGTATCATCCCATCTGGTGGTTATGTAATACCTAACGTAACATGTCAGGAATGAGTCTTCAAACTGAAGAAACAAACCATACCTGATTTTTGAGGATGCATCGCAATATTCTGTAATAGTCATCCCAGTAAGCCAGCAACAATTGTATATTATTTTTAATACAAAATAAACCACCTTTGTCAAAGTGTTGAAATAACTGTATTATGTTTTGTATATAAATTAACCCACATAATGAAATAATAATTGGAGAGTTTTCTTAGTTAATTGATTTTTTTCTTTCCGTGGCCTGTACCTGTGGTTCCTGATTGGCAGGTGTATATCTGGATGGTCCCCAGACACTGTGTCTAGACATGCCTTTTATATCACAGGGTATTGTGTGTTAACCGCATGGACACCCCCTTCTAATCGTCAGCTGTCTTGCTTTATTACTATAAGTATTTCTGTAAAACGTTTGATTAAGCAGACTTTCCCATCTAAAATCACAAAACTGACCAATTACGTGGTCCCATAGAAAAGAAAATTATCACTTCGTATCATGAGTGGTCATTTTTGTTCAAATGTAGCATACCAATAGGCCTAATAATATGCATTTTTTCTTTGGATTTAAAAAAGAGAAAAGAAAAATACCATCACGCCTTTTCCTTCTATTGATGCATATTGAAATATATTTAGTTAAATAGTTTATTACACTATCAAGTCATTTATGTTGTTTTACAAGTCAGGTTGATGAATGAGAAGCACCTTGTCATAAATTAGAGATTTTGTTTACACTGTGCATAGAGCAGATGGACAGAGCTGATGTCACTTCACCCCAAGCTATACCACCAGACGTCACAAAAACAAAACAAAACAGCTGCTCCCAGTTAGCAGGAATAATCTTCTTCTTTTTTTTTATTAATTCTAAAATTAAATGTTTTTTATTTGTTAAAGTGTCAGTATGTGTTGGTGAGTATGTGTCTTTCAAATACATAAGGCTCTTGTTTGAGTTTACTCTACCTTTAAAGTTCTCATTCTGTAGGAAATCCATTGTTACACATATTGTATGTGGCCTGGCATTGTCCTGCTGAAAGAGTTCTCTCTGACGATCCAAAATGGGAAGCATGAGACGGTGAAGACAGGACGGGGCCAACATATGGTCTCCTACCCGTAAACCAGCTTCTCGAAGTCTGTCCCGAATGGTTTGTACAAACACCCTTCTCAAACCAGGTATGAGTCCAGCAGTGTTCGTTGCTGTGGCAGTTTGGTGACACAAATGCAGAACCTGGATGTAGCAATCTTGTGCTGCAGTTTTTATGCGAGGTCTTCCACTTCTGGGCTGGTCTTCAGATGATTGAAACTTCTGTTATCTGTCCTAGAGACGTGAAATGATGCTCTGATGGACGTTCATGTGGCGTGCAACTGCTGACTGTGATTCAGCTAACTGGAGGCGGCCTATTGCAATGTTTCGATTTGGCAGGTTTAGTCTTGGCATCTTGTAACTCATCTACTCGTCGAAATGGAATGCAGCTTTAAATATCCATCACTACCCTA
>JAECMU010116648.1:0-13619 GCA_016106625.1 Dracogyra subfuscus
CCAATTTATGACTAGAATAGTAATGTCTGCATTTTATACGGAGGTGTACTGTGGGATTGAATGCCAATAACATGGTCAACTTCTGACACTATGAAGATTGCAGGTTTTCATTGCAACCATTATTTGTTACTGTTTGTCTGATTCCTTATGCAAGACTTTATTAATTGAATTGAAAGAATGAATGTTTGATGACCCCAGCACCAAAATATACATCAGCTATTGGCTGTCAGTCTAGAATTGATAGTTTTATGAGCATGGTACCAAAAGAGAATGTCCAACAAACCAACCAAAGCTAGTAGGACCAGTATCTCAGCACTACTAAACTAAAAAGTTATTTTTATTTACTTTTCTTGGTGCACAAATATGACAACTTGACCTCATTTGACGAAAACAGATTGTGAAAACAATTTCAAAATGATAATTAACGTTAGATGAAAACAGCTCAGAATAAGAGGAGCTGTCTGCACCGATGCATCATGGGAGATTGATGGCAATTTTGGTTTTCTTTGACATGTCGGAAAGTAAATTAGCAGAGCTCTTTTTTCTTTTATGTTTTAAGATAATTTTATTTATTTCATAATGAAAAACAAAACATTTGTTTATTGTGATCACTTGTGTTGATGTGTATAAGTGATTGAACATAATCAACAAACATAGTACCATTTAAAAGTTGTTATTTTGCCAAAACAGTTTTCTCCTAGTTGGAAGTGGAAGATAAATAATGTGTTTGTTTATATTCTATTAATAAACACCACCAGTTGTTACTGACTTGATGGAGTTTGTTTATGTTGTTAATCTTCAATAATGGTATGTTTTCATGTCCACTTTAAACAAACGGCCAGTTTTAGATCGTACAAATGTTACTCTCCTTTTTATGGAATACAAAAACAAATGGCATTTAAAACTTGAGTTAGCCAATTTATCTGTAATAAAACTTATTGCCACATTTTCCCATAATGACTCCAAATGACTCCAGATACTGAGATGAAATGTTGTGTATAGCACATCCTGCACTGTTACAGATCTTATTTGACTTTCATGGTGGTTTACCCATTTTTGACAAAATTTTGGCCCTTGATTTTATTGGAATTTTAATCTTTAGCATAAAAATAAAGTAAAATGGTCAGTTACGTTTGTTGTATTTAAATAAAGTACACTCAGTCATATGTAGTAAGTTTTTGTTTGAATAGACCTTTAATGTTGTTGTTGCCCAGATATATTTTAAAAAAAAATTAAAAATTTTATTCCTTGTTTTGGAGTAATATATGACATACATTATGCAGGTATGTGTTAGTAGGGCACACACAGGGAGTGGTTAAAATTGGCCGGTGATAATGTTTAATCACCGCAACAGGAAGTGCTTGCTTTACGGTGATCCTCTGTAAATGTCAGATTTCGTAAACTGGGTGCACGGTTGCACATTCCGCAGAACTTGCCTCTTCATTTGAGCAGTGTTTTCTTATTAATTACTAAATACAGGACCCAGTTGTTCCAGGCATAATTAAATTAACTGTGGGTTAGTCATGTATTTTTCTTTAATTATTTTTGCACAAATACAACAAACTATAGATTTGACCATTTATGGATACCTTTGGTTGTTTCTAAGTCAAGTTTCTACATCACGTTTTCAGTTGGGTTTTTTTACTGATTCAGTCCATTTGAGCAACTAGTTATGTACAATATAAAATTTATCTCTGAGTTGTCTTCTTTCCATTCCAGTTGTCTCTATATTTTTATCTTTGGAAAACATTCAGTTTTGACTTTTGTCTCAGATGATTTTTGCAACATTTCATACAAAGATGCCTGTGGATTGTGTGATTTAAAATAACTATTTGACCCTAGAGACTCAAAACTTGATTTATACACACTGATATTTATTAACACTCCCATAAAAAGTTTCGTGGCTATATCAATAATTATCCTCAAATATGTTCGTAAAAAAAAAAAAAAAAAAATTAAATCCAAAAAAAAAAAATCACAGTCTTATGTACATGTTTTAAAAATATATTGGTGATAAATTAAATGCAAAAACATAAATCTCGAAAGATTCCCCGTTAAGAATACTAGTATTTATTTGAAGAGCATGTCTTATCTTATCCAAAGGAAGCCAACACATCACACTGAACAACTTAATGATTTTGTACCTTTCTTGTGAAGAGGTCTTTAAAAACTGCTACCAGACTGTTGAAAAAACTGTGTTTATCTTGTGTTAAAGACCAGGCAGTATGTCGGAAATCTACAACCCTTTCCGCTTCACTTCTAACATACAGTTCTTAGCTTAAATTTCAGGGATTTTTTTTTTAAGAATATATTTTTGTATATGTCAAAGTGCCCCAGTATGGTAAAACATAGAATGTCGACATAAAATGTTACATTAGGCCATAATAAAAAAGAGGTACAACCTTATAAATAAAGAAACATTATATATAAATCAAGAACAAGAGAACAAAGATGTATTGTAGGTATATAAATAACAAAAAGTAGAACATTGTGATAAACTAGAACTAAAAGTATTATTTTGCATTAAAAAAAAACCCTCATAAATTGAACAGTTTTATTAAAAAGCATTTTACCAGTTTTTTAAAATGGTTTGGACTTAAAATGTAAACAGGAAATTATTTGTTTGACGTTCATAACCACATGAAGAGAACGTATACACAGAAGATATTTTAATATTTATTAGCAAATTCTGTATTATTGACACAGAGACAGTGCAAGAAAGGAAAAGAGGATTAGTGTGCCAAACCTTCATATTGTTTAACTGACGGTTATCAACTTGAATATATTCCAAGACCCATGTTGAAACCCTGGTTGGAATAGGAAATTAATCCAGTAACTAATTAATGTAGTACCGTAACAATAATCGGCATATTGTTACTGTATGAGTTCTAAATGCAACAAACAAGGATAAACCATCAACAACCTTAAACTTGTTTTTCCCATTCCAGTCAGTGTCCTATGACTTTTACATCACAGGTGTGTACTGTCCTGTGTGGTGTCAGCAGGTCCATTCTCTCTCTCTCTCTCTCTCTCTCTCTCTCTCTCTCTCTCTCTCTCTCTCTCTCTCTCTCTCTCTCTCTCTCTCTCTCTCTCTCTCTCTCTCTCTCTCTCTCTCGTGACCATTGTCAAAACAACCATAGTTTAAAACAAGCTGAGTATTTTTTCCCCTTTCTTTTACATCTCACTCCTATGTTACATTAAAGATAAAAATTGTGTTTAGTATTAGCATATTTGTGGCGAGGTTGAGGTTGTGTGTTACAGGCATGTAGCTGTCCATCTTCGTGTGCATGGGGTAACGGTCTTTTGTTTAACAGTGTTCTGTTTAACGCCTCGCTGTGTTTGATGAGCAAACATCGAGGGTTGCTTGTACAGAGGCCAACAATCCAATGAGCAAGACACAAAGCACTTCCGAGCTTTTTTCTTTTCCTTGTTACAACTTTCAGTTTCTTAACATCACTTCACTTGTAAGCAGTGTTAATTAAAAAAAAACACCTTCAAGTACATTATTCATTCATTCATTTCAACTTATGTTTCCATGCTTATACCCAATTAAGGTTCAAGCACACAGCTATCTGGGCTAGGTGTAGTCTTACATCTCTCCACTGAGTTGTTACAATTGCTCAGAATGGGAGCTGGTACCAGGCTGTGAACTCTGTACCTAGCAGCCTTGTGTCCAGTGGCTCGACACCACCAAGGCTGGTAGCAGGTACATTAATGAGTGGTGCAGAATCAGGATGGCTATTATCAGATGTGTTTGCTGAAAGGTTTTCAAACCTAACCAGTCTGTACCTTCTGGATCCACTACTGTACATGATAATATTTACTCTTTACTCATTAATACCCACATCAAAATCATGGATTTCAGAACAATGGCAAGTATGCCACAACCAGGTTTTAATTTTTATTCAATTAATTGTAAGAACCACCACCTCCCCCCCTCCCAAAAAATAAATATATATCCCACGAAAGATGGCTTAATTATTCCTAACAGCAGTTCCATATTTATTATATTTTTGTATACAAGAATATATTTTTAAGGAGTTGTTGTATATTAAGTCTTACTGAGACTCACCAGGACACTGTGGTCTAAAAACACTTTGGTTACTACATGTACTTCAGGAATTACAGAATAAGATCTAAACATGCACTGGGTGATGATTTGAAGATGATTAATTGCTTTGTGATCACCCACTGACCAAGTACACACTGGTGATGATATTGCTGGTAAGACCTTCCAGATGTGTCTGATTGACAACTGCACATGATTGGCAGCTTTAAATGCCTGGTGGATACCTGATCCCCACTAATTACCTTTCCTTGTAAGTGGATAATTGCCTAGAAACACAGAACACCTTTGTTGTCACTCTTACTTAGTGATAGTTTTCATTGTGCCAGCAGCTTATATAACAGCGGAGGGAGTCTCTCACAGGTTGTGGCCGCCATTGTTGGCTGAATAACAAGACACACAAATCTGTAACAGCAGCTTCATGGTGGAGCTTGTGATATCACAGCTTATAGGATCAATACCCATCGGTACACTCTGGCAATGTTTGCCATTAAAATACTGTCATTTGGATGATTGCTTTTCTCCACATCTTCTACAAACAATCTGCTGCTAATTTTGGTTGATTTTCTAGGAAAATGTCTGACTGTTGGGATTGCTTTTTTCTTAAATATTTTTCTAGAGAATCTTGCCTTTTACCTAGTTTATTCTGATTATTGGATGGTTGTTTTTCTTTGGATCTCTAGAAAATCTTGTTCAGTCATTTAAATAATTACTTTCCAAAGTTCTATTCTTTAGGATCTTGCTCTTACTAAGTTTGTTGCTCTTCTTCCGACTGATTGGAGAATCGCTGAATGATTACATTTCTTTAGATTTGTTGTAGAGAAAATGTAGTAATATTTGACGATTTCTTTTCCTTCGATCTGGAGAATGTGTTGCACTCATTTAGCTGATTGCCTTGCCCAAGTTTGTTGTGATGAGGAGGACGGTTTTTGACAGGCTAATTTCTGCATGTTATGAGGAGTTCACTAATTATTGATGATTGTTTGTCAGTTTTGATTGATTGGTTAACAACATTCTGTGTCTGCTGGTGCATTCATACATCACCCTTCTGTGCTTGTGGGTTTTTTTTTCTCATTTTCCTCGCCTGCTTCAGACAGCATCAGCTATAAATAGACATTCAGTCTGTGAAAATAGAATCATAAAAAAATTACTTCACAAAACTTCTGACAGGTAGATACAAATAAAATGAAGTTGGTGAATAATTTTAGTTATTTGTTAATGATAAAAAAGTTATTGCATTCCTAAGTAAAATGCCTATTGTGATATTAGCATAAATTAAAGATTGTCTGTGGTCAACAATCATTTATATTCTACAGTGATTCTGTACATAGCCATATCTACACTAAACTGGGAGAGGAAGGGGTGGGGGGACAGTAAAAATGAATCAGTGGAACAATAATAATTAATTTTTCCACCTAATATAGGAGGGACAATTTTTACCAGGGTGTTGTGTGTGTGTGTGTGGGAGGGGGGTATGAGAGGTAGTAACCCACCCCCATACTTTTTGTTCTGCTGTTGCTGCTGATCGGGTTTGATAAAAAAGCAACAACTGAATTTGGATTGTTTGCTGTTGTATGTGACGAGACCAGTGGTTTGGGGTATTAAACAGTGATTTCCCAGTTAACATAGCATTCTTGCCGAGTGCATGTTTATTTGGAAATGGCGAGGTAAATTAAATAACAGGTTTGTGGCTATATTCAGATAAGATGAGAGATCCAAAAAAAGAAGTTAAAAGCATTCATCAAGCTCACCTTGAGAATGCTAAAACCATGTGTTTTGTGTTCCGTTCTTCCATTGTTTTTCAGATATTATGTCATTGCAAACCTGTGGCTATGAGCTATTGCCTCATTAGCTGTTTGTATGATTTATCCTTGTTTGTTGTATCTCTGACTTCATCTAGAACTCTAACAATACACTGATTATTGTTACTGCTATAATGAATATATTAACAGAGATAGCCCATCTCTTTCATGCATGCCTCCCATTAAGTAGGTTACTTCATGTTAGCGTGGTGTTTTCTCTCTATAGGTATATTTGTTGGCATTATCTTTACTTAGTAAAATGACATTTAAGCATAGCCGTTGATCAGTGTGTTGACTATGTGTAGTTGATGAACCCAACCAGTGTGTTGTCTATGTGTAGTTGATGAACCAAATTGTGTGTTGTCTGTGTGTAGTTGGTGAACCAACCAGTGTGTTGTCTGTGTAGTTGGTGAACCAACCAGTGTGTAGTTGGTGTGTAGTTGGTGAACCAACCAGTATGTTGTTTCTACAGTGTCCTTATTTGACTTGAGTCCATGGGCATTGATTTCCAATTAACTGTAATGACCATTAAGGAGAGAGCGAGTTCATTCATGCATGAAGAAAATGGTTTAAAGCATCGATCTGAGATTTATTCATCTTACTTTAGGAAACCGATGTGACAGCATTTCAATATTGCAGTTAGCCGTGGATCCATCGACACGCTAATGTTGAGAGTGCTTGTAATTAAGAAGCAAGCTATTGTTACCTGTTGTCTCCCTCCACTGAACAATATTCACGTACTTCCACGTCTTCTGATTGCCTGTCGATAAACAGAGAAACTGTTGGTGAAGAAATGGGTTCAATACCCTTTAGCAGTCTGCATGTAGACTATTAACATGTAATGCATGGATGAAGATTTTCATCTTTTTATATGATTTTAGCTTTTATTTTTTGGGTGGTAGAGTGGTAAAAAATAATCAAGGTGAGGGTTGAGGTGGTGAACAGTAATAACAAACTTCAATACCTGAAAGGTGTTTTTTTCTTCTTTTAAATGGGCGTGGTCACCTGCCCCATGGCTTTCTACTGTGCTACACTGAACAGTAGTCCTGTATTTACACATCGTGTGATTGTGCGTTGATAATAAGACCAATAGCCATGTGATGGAGTTTATGTGTATCAACACCTATATTGTACCATGTAGTGCACTAGCATTTCATCTGATTTCATCTTCTTTTTTATGTAAATTTATTTTTACAAAGTAGGTTGGATTTGATCTAAAATGCTAAAAAATACCTTTATTTAGGTACAGAATAGGTTTTAGTTTTATAAAGCTCATTTCAACTTTTATTTTTAAATTTATTTTTGTTGCTTATTACTGCAATACAACAGTATCAAGAATATAAGAACATATTTCCATGGTGTTTTTTATCATGTATTGTGTTACGAAGATGTTAACAAAAATATTTAATCACCACACCCATCCATCAAAAAGTGTATTGTATTACAAAGATGTTTTAAAGAATAGTTTATCACCACTCACATCAAAAAATGAAGTAACTGAATTTTATCATTAATTTGTAAATATTAAATTTTTCTTACATATCTACATATACCTAAAAATGCCATCTACCTGCCTTTGTACATAATCCACACAATCAACATAATGTTATCATCACATCTATCGACATACCTACATACCTACCTAAGTAATTGTCTTGCATCCATTTAAACTCTAGCTCTGACTGTAATGAAAAGTAATGAATGACAGAGAGTTGTTTTTAGATTTCACTTGATGCATTCTATTAAAGTGTTGATGTGGAAATTACCTTCGTTTTTTTCCCTCACCCGTGATTGTCATGTTGGTAATGATGTTTAAATTAATCACGGACTCGATTACCTTGCGACGTGTTATAAGGGAGACTATTGATCCGGCGGTATGTAGGCCTGCGTTACCAGCTTCTTACGTATTAGCGCGGTGGAGATAATCACCTGAACACAAAGAAGTAAATATAGATGTGTGGAGAGAAGGAGAAAGCTTTTACATGTCCCAGTCATCCCGGGGCTGTGGCATATCAATACAGAAAACATCAAACGTTGCTGAATGATGCTGAATGTTGTCAACGTAAAATGGCCGTACAGACTGCGAGGAGTTAATTGACTGAGCGTTGAGTAACAATGTGCACAGCTCGGTGAGTGCACGTAGGGAGCACTGGTCCACGGCAGACTGATGACGAAGGTGTGGGTGGATGTATTGTGCAAATTGGTGGCAGCGGTGTGACGTCACGCCAGTTATGTATGGAGCCCAGGGCAAAATACTTCACTGTGCTATCTAGTTGTTGTGTGGTTAGAGTACACACTAAAAATAGAATGAGTACATGCCTGCCTAACATATCGTCCTGCCTGCCTAATATATCTGCCTGCCTGTATACCTATAGCCAGTCAGCTAGCCAGGTAGCCAGTCAGCTAGCCAGGTAGCCAGCCAGCCAGCCAGCCAGCCAGCCATCTATCAACCCCTCCATCACATCCAATATACGTGAATGTTTCTACATCATCCATGCTCAAATCGTACATCACACACTACACATGCTCACATATGCATGCATTCTTTCTCTGTCTCTGTTTCTCTGTCTCTGTCACTCTCTGTCTCTTTCTCTGTCACTCTCTGTCTCTTTCTGTCTCTGTCTCTCTCTCTCTCTCTCTCTCTCTCTCTCTCTCTCTCTCTCTCTCTCTCTCTCTCTCTCTCTCTCTGTGTCCCCCCCCTCTCTTTTGATCTCTCTCTCTCTGTGTCCCCCCCTCTCTTTTGATCTCTCTCTCTGACACACACACACACACACACACACACACACACACACACACACACAACCACATATGCATACACCTATTAAGTATTTGGTAGTAAAAATACTATTTTTAGACAGAGAATGTAAAGAACATATTCTGTGTATACAAAGATGTGACCGATGCCAGTGGGTGGATTTTAACAGAGCTTATCACCAGCTTGTCCCTCTAAGAAGAAGATCATTGAGTCCATGTTGCTGGAGTTGATCATGAACACAAGAAAAGCAGCTCAATAATCCATGTAGTGGATGTCGATGACCATCTGTTGCATGGCACTCAGACAACAGAAATCTTTGATTTTCTTATTAACTTGTCAAGGTCGTCGTGCCATATGTTACTGACAGCAATATAATCCTAGGTCACATTGTGTGTCCTGTAGTTTACGCATACATTATAGTACATATTGTTACAGTACCACACTGGCATCACAGAGAAACAAACGACATGTCATCCCAGGTCACAAAGTGCATACAAGTACATTATAGTACATATTGTAATAGTACTACACTGGCATCACAGAGAAACAGACCGACATATAGATGGTAGGTCACAAAGTGTCTCCCATAGCTATGAGTACATAACAGTACATATTGTTATAGTATCACACTGGCATCACAGAGAAAAAACCCCATACTTATGGATGGACAAATGATACTCTCAGTTCATTTAGTGTTTCCCATAGTGTAGAAGTAAATTATATTACCTATTGAATAATACTGCTTTGGTCTTCTCAGTGGACCCATTTTCAAAGTTGGGTTCTATCCCATTCCAAGTAAATGCCCTATCACAGATTGTGGTAGGTGCTGTCTTGTCTGTTGGGAAAGTGCATGTAAAATATCCCTCACTCAATCCCAATGGAACAAAACAACCGTGGTCTTAGATATACCAGTCATGGAGCACTGGTTGGGATGGGAAAAACTGATCAGGGTTTACCCACAAGAGCCAGGCTTACAGTTTCATCACAGATGGACAGATGGATGAACAGATATAATCCTAGATCACACTGTTTCAACAGCCATCTACAAGTTCTCCTATAAGATACTTACTTCCTTCATCATGCCTATATTTACATTTAATACAATGTGTTATGTGGTTGTTCAGGTTTACATGCCTTATTCCAGTCAGTTCTAATACAGAATGTCTATCAGTAGCCAGAAGTTTGTTTTCACCTGCCCACTAGACACACAGTTATGACAGCAAGATAGTAGACACAGTTTTGACAGCGAGATAGTAGCCACACAGCCAGTTTTGACAGTGTGTTGACTTTGTTTGAGCACTGTGTATAGTTTGTTGTGTGGTGCTACTGCTAACTGTGTATAACCTATCAGCTGGCTACCCATGGGATGTGTAATATTTTCTCTGCCTGTACATCCTGCTGTCTACCAAAGCCTGCCTTTATAGTAAGCCGAATACACAAAGATGGAGATAGAGTAAATACTGTAGAAAGCTGATGAATTGCATGTGTGAGAGAAATGTCGCTTATGTAAACACTTAATCTTTGCTAATAAATTTTATTTGCACATCACTGTCAGAATTGGGAATTGAGAGCATTAGTAGACATATTTTTTTATTGCCTAACCTAAACTGCTTAGTACAACATGTTGGCAAGTCTATTACCAATTAATATAATGTAGATGACGTAAAATAATTTCACTTGCCCAGCCTAAACTGCTTAGTACAACAAGTTGGCAAGTCTGTTACCAATTAATATAATGTAGATGACGTAAAATAATTTCACTTGCCCAGCCTAAACTGTTTCATACAACATGTTGGCAAGTCTTTTACTGAAGGCCATAATGTATATGGTGTAACAGAATTTCACTTGCCCAGCCTAAACTGCTTAGTACATCATGTTGGCAAGTCTATTACCAAATACTATATGTATATGGTGTAACAATCTTATTTCTGCAGCATTAGTACAGTATGTTGGCAACCCCATTACCAAATATTATAATGTATATGGTGTGACAGAATTTTACTTGCCTAGTCTAAACTGTTTGGTACAACATTTAGGCAAGTCTCTTACCAAATCCTACAACTTATATGGTGTAATAGTTTTCATACTTATTGAACTAAGCTACAAGCAGGTATATTACTGAATACTACAATGTGAATGTATATAGACATTTAGCCGACATAGAAGCTTGCTTTCTGACCCTGCAGCCTGACTGACCGTAATGGTTAGGTCAGTGTGACAGGGCGTATGGTCTTCAGTGCCATTGTATAATGGTTAAACTATTAAACTTTAGGTACCGAGTTCATATCCCAGTACCGGCACCTACCCAGAGTGATTTACTAACTCAATGGGGAACTGTAAGACCACTACAGTGATTTACATACCTTCTAGCCATATCTTACTCCTAAAAAATAAAAAAATCTTACTCCTATTTCCATTTCTTTTTAAACAATAATACATGGTGATTATAACTTATAATGTTATGTAAGTTGGATATGTGCCTTGTAACAGCTGGAAAAACTATTGAAAAGCCAGATTTATGTTTAATGTGTTTTCGTATCTTGTATTTTTCAGGTTTTGGTTTTATAACATTTGAACAAGAAGATGTTGTTGAAAAAGTCTGCGAGATCCATTTTCATGAAATTAATGGCAAGATGGTAAGTATGTTTACTTTATCCACAAAACAGTGTTTACTTTATTCACAAAACAGTGTTTACTTTATTCACAAAACAGTGGCAGGATGGTAGGGAAGAGTATAAAATTAGCGAAATTAATAGCTAGATAAGTATATTTGTAAATTGATGTCAAATTTGAATACTAATCATGAAATTAAAAAGGCCAGTTAATATAATGTTTTATGCATTAGTCAACAATAATAAAAAGCTGTCACTAAGCAATTCTGAAAGAATTAAAAGGAATTGATTTAAAAAAATTGTTATCTGGTTACTGCAGTCCAACCCAGTCTGTTAAAACTATTGATTAGTAATGCATCACAGTTTCTTTCAGTTGATGCTTTTAGCACTCGAGTGATAAATAGGTAAAATGCGAAACCTGCGCTCATACGATACTGTGATTTTTCTTTTCACATTGTTTACTTTGGCTAATAGAATGCCATATAAAACATCAGCCAATTCTTTTTGTTAGCGGTAACTACAGTAAAAGTCAGTTTATCAACACATGCATTGAAATACGCCCGGTTGGATAATTCTAACACCCGGCGTATGACATTTACAGATAGCTGTCTGCACTGAAAGCCAACATAGATGAAATGTTTGATTCAGTGTTCCATTGTAATTTAATATGTAGACGAGACATTTTCTCTTAGGTAAGGGAGATAACTGTAAATTTTCACTGCCTGCTGCTTTACAGATATTTTGCATTGCTGGTATATGTATACGTTGTTACACATAACAAGATTGGAGTGACTCAAACCAGCCTCGGTGGTATGGTAATTAAACCATCAACCTTAAGGCTGGTAGGTACTGGGTTCAGATCCTGGTAGTGCCTGCCACTAAAATAGTAATAAATAAGAAAAACATATTTTGTCTTGTGATAAGTAGCAAATAATTTATGCTTTTTCATAATTGAAAAAACCCAGCTTGTGATAGTCCTTGCTTGTAAAAACTGTGAGCCAAAAACTGCTTGTCTCATCACATGTTGATATTGTTAACTTATTATACTCAAAATGACTATGAATTTGACACTGAGAATAACTGTCCTACATAATTCACAGATAACTGTTTATTGCTCGCCAGCAATTTTGAAACCATAAGCACTGTGTGTGTGTGCATGCGTGGATGGGTATGTGTATGTGTATGTGTGTATATACAGCATTCGAACTTAACAGTCACCCAATCGCCTTTGGTGACTGAAAACGACAATGGGCAACTGAAA
The DNA here is from genome assembly GCA_016106625.1 of Dracogyra subfuscus. Lineage (NCBI taxonomy): Eukaryota > Metazoa > Mollusca > Gastropoda > Neomphalida > Peltospiridae > Dracogyra > Dracogyra subfuscus. The sequence goes on from JAECMU010116648.1 coordinate 12,497, forward strand.
ACCCACAGTAAGGTTGCCCACCTGGCGATCGATTTAAAAAAAAAAATTGTGCGTTTTTTCTTATAATCTGTGGCAATATATACCGGTATATATATGTATATTTTTTAAACTATTATTCGGGCAAGTGAAAATAGATCTGGGTAAGTGAAAGTGCTGTCACTATTTGCCGGATGGCAACTAAAAAAAACACCTGTTAAGTACAAACACTGTATATACATGTGTGTTAAAAGTTAACTTGTGAATCAACTGCTATTGCTATGGGGCTTTTTTCTTGTCTTTACAGGTGGAGTGTAAGAAGGCCCAACCCAAAGAGGTGATGCTTCCCACCCAGTTGGCAAGGGGCCGTGGGCTCGCCCGGGGGGCATACGGTCAGTACCCTAGTGCTGTGTGTGTGTGTGTCTATTGGGCATACCCCTTGTACCGTAATCCTTTGGCCTCTTGTTTCCATGGCAACCAGTTCTGCATGCTACTTAGTCATATTTATATAGCCATAGAATTTTTTCATAGACTAAGAATAGATTTGTGATTTTGTGTAGTATATATATATATATATATATATTTATATATAAATAATTATTTTTTTGGAACTGAAGGTGTTTTTTGACTGTTAGGTGTTGCCAGCCATTGTTGTGGAGAGCTGTCGCATGTTAGCAGTCCACGTTAATGGTGGTGGGTTTCTTCTCGTAGTTGTGAGGTGACGTTATTTACATGTAGTAACTCGATAACTAGATTGTTTATGTCACTAATGCCGTATTGTAACTGGACACATATTTCTGAGGCAATAAGGAGGTGCAAGGGGCTGTGTATTTTCACCGTATTTAATCTCCAAGCTGCCATTTCACTGCTTCTGACACTGGTTTTCACTGCAGCCAATTTTCTTTGTTTTTATTTTTCTGACTTTTGATGTATATGGACATTTAGATTCAACGTATTACCCAAAAAATATTCTTTGTGTTTAAATTTTTAATTAAAAAAAAATTAGAATATGGTCTGTGAGTTGTGTGTGCACCACCTGGTGCTGTATTGTTGTCATAGTAACATGCGGTGCTGTAATGTTGTCATGGCGACAGGTGGTGCTGTAAAGTTGTCATGGTGACCGGCGGTGCTGTAATGTTGTCATGGC
>JAECMU010116696.1:0-13599 GCA_016106625.1 Dracogyra subfuscus
AATTGTGAGAAAGTCATAGTTAATGTTAGTACCAACAAGATAATTGGTTTGTAAGCACCAAATCTTCCATTAATATTGTACTTAACTTGTACTTAACACATATAATATGTCTGTATATACTAATATAATATCAAACACATGGTTGATTATCCATCAACTGTTCATTACATCCACGTTACACACAACGGATTATGTAACACACCTTTTGATTACGACCACCCTGTCCGTTACCTGTGAGTCGAGTCCGACTGTAAGCAGCATGACGAAGAAAATGAAGGACCAGAGTTGAGGGACGGGCAGACCGGACAGAGCCTGAGGGTAGGCGACAAATCCAAGTCCAGGACCTGAATAAAAAACAACAACAACAAAAAAAACAACATTTTTTATTTAACGACGCACTCAACACATTTTGTTTACGATTATATGGCGTCAGACGTATGGTTAAGGGCCACACAGGTATTGATAGAGCAAATCCGCTGTCGCCACTTCATGGCCTACTCTTTTTCGATTAGCAGCAAGGGGTCTTTCATGTACATCATCCCACAGACAGGGTAGTACATACCACTGCCTTTGATATACCAGTTGTGGTGCACTGGCTGGAACGAGAAATAGCCCATTGAGCTGACTGACGTGAATCGATCCCACACAGACCGCGCGTCCTGGGAGCGCTGTACCACTGGGCAACCGCCTGCTACGACCTAAATAACAGTCAGAGATAGCAGTTTGGAAAACAGCACTTAAAGGGACATTCCTGACTTTGTTGCACTGTAAGATGCTACCGATTAACAAATATATTCGATTAAAGTTACATATTAAATATATTTTCCTGATAAGAATATCAGTGTCCATATATTCAACGAGTTTCTTGTCTTAATATTTGTAAGAAGCCCAAACTGGATTTTATCTTTAAATAATTTCGTACAAAATTATTTTATAAAATGAAATTTAACTCAGTGCAAAAATTAGTCTCTGTTAGTCGATAGTATCTCCAAAATTGAAGCAAACTCTGGAATGCCCTTTTAAAACATTTACAAAAATGTAAAGTTTGTTTTGTTTAACAACAAAAAAACCCGGATTCCATTTGTAATCATGAGTAGTATATTTTTTACGTAACGTGGACAACAATGGAAATACAATAAAAACGCCTCCAATACAATGGATATGCACCTCCGGAACAATGGTCCATTAGTTGCAAGAGAGTGGATCCTAGACTGACAGGGCATCAAGTAAGCATTTTAACACTGGAATCCGTCCTGCCCCCTTCATGCATAGGAAGCAGAACTATTTAACTAATAGCGAATAGCAGGGACACGTCTGACAGGCTGGGATGGATAGTTCTCCGCCAGTAATGCGAAAACGGGGCGGGTAATTATCACGAAGAATGCAAAAGAGTGAATTAAATTTTAAAGTTTTTTTAAATGAACTTTTATGTCTTATCGGAGAAGTCCCGGGTTGGATTTCTGTGCATTGAATCCCAGTTTATAGTTAGATTAGAATAGGTATGGCTAATATGTGTGTTATGTGTTAAGGTAAATGCGAACAAATAAAGTGATGATCAACATCAATATAAAAACACAATGTAAACAACTTTAGTCACAATGAACAGGCTATCAAACAAACTAAAACTAATCTCTTCGAGATACGGAATCGGATCACTGACGGAAACTCACCGGATGAGACTACCTCCGACACGGGTACCCCCTGGCGGTGCGCCATCACTCCAAGGTTTGTAAATATGACGAATCCGGCAAATATGCTAGTACCTTCACTAATACAGGTAACTAAAACTGAATCTCTGCAATGAAAGAGTCCACATATTTAGATCACACATACAGGTAACAATGTGTGTTTACTGGTTATTGATATTGACGTCTTAAGTACGTAACCTTCATGAAATGGTTGCACAATGGTTTTTCAGAGTCTGTAGATTTCAAAATGTCCACCCTCTAATGGCTTCCGCCTTCCATGCTCGTTCGTTATAAGAATTTATCTGCCCCCTCCCTCACCCCACCCCACCGCCAACAAATCCAAACATAACCTACCTACGACCCTGGATAGACATGTTAACGACATACCCATATATGTTTCTATATAGCCTTAGTGGCTATAACATTTTTATTAATATCAGCAGGCCCGTGGATTTTTGTATGTATCTTTGCCTGCCTGGGGGACAAATAGCCTGAAAAGGACAACCCCTGTTGTCCGGCTCTTTCTCCCAGCATATTGGTTTAAACAGACACACCCTCTAAACCAGGCCGGAGTACACCCATTTTACACAAAAAGCATTACTTTTGCATGGGCCGGAATTACCACAAACAAGTCTTCAATGTCAACAAGTTACACATGTTTACAAACTAAATGCTCTCCCCTGTCACTTCAATCAAATAGTTGCCACCTCATAGCTGTCTGCGCGGTTACATTTCCGGATTTTGGACAACCAAATGTAAATAACTGTAATCTGAGGCCAGATGCGTGATGGTCGAAACCCACTCTACTGTAGGGGCAGTTTCACGAGAAAGGTTGCATAAAGAGTCTCACTGGGATCTTGTAAATATCCCATGGCTCTTTGCACTGTTTTGTTTTTAATTATTGTATTATTTCTATACTTATATCAGTCATCAGTTATTATATTCATAACTTTATTTCATACCCAGCGGCGTCATTGAACTCACTGGATAAGACATTCGCTTCGAGTGCTTGCCTTGTATGATCAGTGGATTTGGTTTTCCCCCCGTATCAACTAGAGTTGAGGACTGGTATATCAAAGTATGATCAGTCGATTATGACACATCCCCCCCCCCCCAACATCCAAAGTTCAGGACTAGTATACGGCTGTTGTACATCAAACAAAACCGTTTTTTTTTTACAGTAGCCGATGTGCACCGTTTCTCGTTAAAGGTTGCCTTTAAACCTTAATTCAGCTATTCATTCGGAGTGGCGGATCCAGAAAATACATTTGGGAGAGGGGGAATTTTTGGGGTGGTTTGGAGGGGTTCCTAAAAAGAATGAAAATTGATATATAATAAAATTATAGTTGTCACAAACCTAGAGGGGAGCCCCTGCTCCTGCCCCTAGATCCGTCTCTGGTTTGACCATTGATTAAATCGTTCTTTTAAATACAATTCGTGATTTGGCGTCACTTGCAAACCTCTAACCTTTATAAGGTAGATACAACAAATGATGATTGACAAACAACCTTACAAATGACCGTACCTTAAACAGTTATTGTTGAACTTGTTATAGCTGGAAAACGAGATGAGGACTCCCCATGTCGGACCGAGAGAGTAGAACACCTGCAGACAAGCTTCAAGCCACACCTAGGCATTTAAAAATGACAATTCATAAAACGCCGAACACGCATTGCAACGTTACGGAGGAAATTATAAATGACATTTTAATCAACAAACAGATACAGATGTTTAACGATTTATTAATCATCGGCTATTGTACATCAAACGTTTGGTCATTTTAACATATAGTCTTAGAGGAAGGAAATTTTTATTTCATGACGCATTCAACACCTTTTATTTACGGTTATAGACCGTCACACATATGATTAAGGACCACACATATATTGAGAGAGGAAACCCGCTGTCGCTACTTCATGGGCTACGTTTTCGATTAGCAGCAAGGGATCTTTTATATTCACCATCCCATAGACGGGGTAGTACATACCGCGGTATTTGATGTACCAGTCGTAGTGCACTGGAAGGCGCGAGAAATAGCGCAATGGGCCCACTGACGGGGATCGATCACAAACCTAACGCGCATCAAGCGAGCGTTGTACCACTGGGTTACACCTCGCCCCAATATATAGTCTTAGAGAGGAAATACGCTACATGTTTCCATTAATATCGAGGGAGTTTTAATATGCACCATCCCATAGACAGGATAATACATACCAAAGCATTTGATATACCAGTCGTCGGGTACTGGATGGAACAAGAAATTGCACAATGAACGTTTTATCTTCACCCACTTCCAAACTGCGTCTCTTTTGTAAATACCACTTGCTAATCGTGTGTACACGTCTTTTAGAATAAAAGGAAATGCAAACGTGTGTGGGGTGGGGATTGGGGGTGGGGTGGAGGTGGCGCTGAAGATCCTCCCTCAGGGTGGCGTGATTTGTCTTAGCCAGTGTACTCCGTGAGTCAGACGGTACTGATGATATGGGTTTCAAAAAGAAAACATACCTGAACTTCTAGTAGCTTGCTGAAGTCTGGTTTTAAGTAAACGATCAGCCCATCTACCGCGCCTGGAAGTGTCAATCCTCGTATAAGAAGAATTAATAGAAGAAGGTAGGGCAGAGTGGCCGTCACGTATACAGCCTGCAGAAAAGAAATAGCATGCTAGTTTTTTAAAACGTAATTACAAACAAGACTAATAACATCTCTCTCTCTCTCTCTCTCTCTCTCTCTCTCTCTCTCTCTCTCTCTCTCTCTCTCTCTCTCTCTCTCTCTCTCTCTCTCTCTCTCTCTCTCAGACTTGAAAAGATATATATATATTCAGAAAAATATGATGGAATCATTTCGAATCCATCTAGAGCTTCTATTACAATTTCTTCGAGATACTGACTTTTACTCTAAATTTTAATGGTGTCTATCTTTGATATTTGTATTTTTTTACACTGTGTTTTTATTTAAATATTGAATTTTTATATTGCTGTGGTTCATCATTTACTGCTTTGCTTTTACCATAGTTTGACACTCAATAGTCGATCTATTTTTCGTGCTGGGGTATCGTTAAACATACATTCATTCATTCATTTATTCATTCATTCTCTCCCCCACACCCTCTCTCATATGAATTAATTAACGACACCCCAGGAAAAAATATATGGACGGCAAACAATGTTAAGTACATGAATATGATTATTTAATACAAAATAAAAAATAAAAATACGGAAAAGTTCAAACAATACAAAATTAAGGTAAATATATTTGAAAACATTGTATAGAAAGTGTTTAAATATAGCCACACTTTTAACACTCCTTATCCCGCTAAACAACATCAAATATTTAGTTTCAAAGATATCCACCTTAAGGAGAAATCCTGGGCCCCGTTTAACGAAGTGATCTTAACGCTAAGATCACCTTATGTGCATAATGTAGCAATGCACTTAAGGTGATCTTAGTGCTAAGGTCACTTCGTAAAACGGGGCCCTGATATATTCCTCAAATTAATGACATTGTTTCAAACTACGATTCCTAATTTTTATGCGTACTGGAATGATTTGTTTGCTTGGTTTGTTCAACAACATCACTAGATTTATTAATCATCGGCTACTGGATGTTAAACACTTGCTAATTTTAACATATAGTAATAGAGGAGAAACCCGCTACTTTGTTTGAATAGTAGCAAGGGATCTTTTATATGCACCATCTGACAGGATAGCACATACCATAACATTTGATATAACAGTCACTGGTGCACTGGCTATAATTAGAAATAGAAATTCTAGACAGATCGAGTATCAGACAATCACTTTACGACCTAGTTACGTCCCACCCATCGACCAATTAAAGACACCATAAAAGCACATTGATTAGTTAAATGGTTGTCAAACATTTGATAATTCTGACACGTATCAGAGGAAACCCGCTACATGTTTTCATCAGTAGCGAGGGATTTTGTTCTATGAACGTTCCCACAGACATGAAGGCACATACCACGGCCTTTGAGCAGTTGTGGTACACTGGTTGGAACGACAAAAACACATCAGACGCAGGCACCTGAAGCCAGCACTCAACCGACTGAGCGAAATCCCGCCCAATTAAGTAACCTGTTGTTGTTTTCTCACCTTTCCCACCGACTTGATTCCTCGTATCAGGCACAGGAAAATGAGAATCCAGGCACCCAGTAAACACAGGACGAGATGCCACTGCAGATCACCCACCTCCTCCAGTCCTCCCGAGATACGTAGTGTGTTATATCTGATATTGTAACATACGTAGAGTGTTATACCTGATATTGTAACATGCGTAGAGTGTTATACCTGATATTGTAACATACGTAGTGTTATACCTGATATTGTATCATACATATTGTTATACCTGATATTGTAACATACATATATTGTTCTACCTAATATTGTAACATAGGTAGTGCTATACCTGATATTGTAAAATGCATAGTGTTATACCTGATATTGTAACATACATAGTGTTATACCTGATATTGTAACATACGTATAGTGTTCTACCTGATATTGTAACATAGGTAGTGCTATACCTGATATTGTAACATGCGTAGAGTGTTATACCTGATATTGTAACATACGTATAGTGTTCTACCTGATATTGTAACATAGGTAGTGCTATACTTGATATTATAACATACGTAGTGTTATATCTGATATTGTAACATACGTAGTGTTATACCTGATATTATAATATACGTAGTCTTATACCTGCTATTGCAACATACATAGTTTGTTATATCTGATATTGTAACATACGTAGACTGTTATACCTGATATTGTAACATACGTATTGTGTTATACCCTGATATTGCAACATACATAGTTTGTTATATCTGATATTGTAACATACGTAGACTGTTATACCTGATATTGTAACATACGTATTGTGTTATACCCTGATATTGTAACATAAGTAGTGCTATACTTGATATTATAACATACGTAGTGTTATATCTGATTTTATAACATGCGTAGAGTGTTATACCTGATATTGTAACACACGTAGTGTTATGCCTGATATTGTAACATACATAGTGTTATACATGATATTGTAACATGCGTAGAGTGTTATACCTGATATTGTAACATACGTATAGTGTTCTACCTGATATTGTAACATAGGTAGTGCTATACTTGATATTATAACATACGTAGTGTTATATCTGATATTGTAACATACGTAGTGTTATACCTGCTATTGTAACATACATAGTGTTATACCTGATATTGTAACATACGTATAGTGTTCTACCTGATATTGTAACATAGGTAGTGCTATACCTGATATTGTAACATGCGTAGAGTATTATACCTGATATTGTAACATACGTATAGTGTTCTACCTGATATTGTAACATATGTAGTGCTATACTTGATATCATAACATACGTAGTATTATATCTGATATTGTAACATACGTAGTGTTATACCTGATATTGTAATATACGTAGTGTTATACCTGCTATTGCAACATACATAGTTTGTTATATCTGATATTGTAACATACGTAGACTGTTATACCTGATATTGTAACATACGTATTGTGTTATACCCTGATATTGTAACATAAGTAGTGCTATACTTGATATTATAACATACGTAGTGTTATATCTGATTTTATAACATGCGTAGAGTGTTATACCTGATATTGTAACACACGTAGTGTTATGCCTGATATTGTAACATACATAGTGTTATACATGATATTGTAACATACATAGTGTGTTATATCTGATATTGTAAAATACGTAGAGTGTTATACCTGATATTGTAACATACGTAGTGTTATTTCTGATACTGTAACACACATAGAGTGTTATACCTGATATTGTAACATACGTAGAGTGTTATACCTGATATTGTAACATACGTAGTGTTATACCTGATATTGTAATATACGTAGTGTTATACCTGATATTGTAACATACGTATAGTGTTCTACCTGATACTGTAACATAGGTAGTGCTATACCTGATATTGTAACATGCGTAGAGTGTTATACCTGATATTGTAACATACGTATAGTGTTCTACCTGATATTGTAACATAGGTAGTGCTATACTTGATATTGTAACATGCGTAGAGTGTTATACCTGATATTGTAACATACGTATAGTGTTCTACCTGATACTGTAACATAGGTAGTGCTATACCTGATATTGTAACATGCGTAGAGTGTTATACCTGATATTGTAACATACGTATAGTGTTCTACCTGATATTGTAAAATAGGTAGTGCTATACTTGATATTACAACATACGTAGTGTTATATCTGATATTGTAACATACGTAGTGTTATACCTGATATTGTAATATACGTAGTGTTATACCTGCTATTGTAACATACATAGTTTGTTATATCTGATATTGTAACATACGTAGACTGTTATACCTGATATTGTAACATACATATTGTGTTATACCCTGATATTGTAACATAAGTAGTGCTATACTTGATATTATAACATACGTAGTGTTATATCTGATATTGTAACATACGTAGTGTTATACCTGATATTGTAATATACGTAGTGTTATACCTGCTATTGTAACATACATAGTTTTTTATATCTTATATTGTAACATACGTAGACTGTTATACCTGATATTGTAACATACGTATAGTGTTCTAGCTGATATTGTAACATAGGTAGTGCTATACCTGATATTGTAACATGCGTAGAGTGTTATACCTGATATTGTAACATACGTATAGTGTTCTATCTGATATTGTAACATAGGTAGTGCTATACTTGATATTATAACATACGTAGTGTTAAATCTGATATTGTGACATACGTAGAGTGTTATACCTGATATTGTAACATACGTAGTGTTAAATCTGATATTGTGACATACGTAGAGTGTTATACCTGATATTGTAACATACGTATAGTGTTATACCTGATATTGTAACATACGTCGTGTTACACCTCATATTGTAACATACGTAGAGTGTTATACCTGATATTGTAACACACGTAGTGTTATACCTGAGGTTGTAACATACGTAGAGTGTTATACCTGATATTGTAACAGTACTTTGAAACATTAACAATTAACACATGGTCGTGTACACCCGATATACGTAGAGTGTTATACCTGATAGTATAACAATAGTTTGAAATTTAAAAAAAAAGTGATTATCACCTGATGTATGTAGAGTGTTATACCTCATAAGTATAACAATAGTTTGAAACATTAACAAATGATGGTAAACACCTAGAGAGGTATACCTGGTATTGTAAGAATAGTTTGAAACATTAACGCATATGTATTGATGTATGTATGTATGTATGTATGTATGTATGTATGTATGCATGCATGCATGTATGTAATAGTTTTGCGGGCAGCATAGCCCAGTGGTACAGTGCCCGCCTGATGCGCAGTCAGTCTAGGATTGATCCCCGTCAGCTAACCACTAGGGTTTTTCTCGACATAACCATATGTCCGACGCCGATATAACCGTAATTATAATGTGTTGAGTGCGTCGTTAAACAAACTAACAAAGCATGTATGTATGTATGTATGTATGTATGTATGTATGTATGTATGTATGCATGCATGTATGTATGTATGTATCACACTGATATAAATATATGAAAAAAACATTGGTTCTACTCATACGTAGTTAAGACCTGAAATACGGTACATACATGGATAGAGTGCTTCTTAAATTGGGACACAGAAGAATGTTTCAATACAATGTTTTCAACGGAAGCGTCAGTGAAATTAATTGCTAAAGTCAATGAACAGAAACGAACCTGTCTTTTCTTTTATGTTCGTTCCAGATTAATGTCCATGTACGCCATCAGATTGTCTAGAAGACCAAGCCACACCAGCTGGGGCCCCGTACTTCGAAGAGATCTTTGCGCTAAGACATCGCAGGTGCTTAAGATACATGTAGGTATACACTTAAGGCGATCTTAGTGCTAAGATCGATTCATAAAAGGGGACCAGTAGTTAATAGCAAGACCAGCAATCCTAGGGAATGTAAATCTTAGATTTGCATCCCAGGGCTAGGAACTGTACAATATCACGCACCCTAGTTAGGTCGAAGACGTTTAAATCACTCGTCATTGCATATACTGTTGTATTATACTGTATTGTTATCTCTTGCTGTTTATGTTATAATACTATACGATGCACGGTCCCTTCATCCATCCACTCATGCATGCACACAACGATCGATGCATCACACCGTTGATCTATCGATTCAACCGTCTATCCATCCACATACCCACCGGCCAGACATCAAAACTCGCTGATCTACCAATTCAACCATCCATCCACCTACTTATCTTTCAAACGTCAAAACTCACTGCCAGAATTCCTCCACGGAAGTGTGTGAAAGTGTGTCGTTCTTCCACGCATCCACGTCGGCAGCAGGAGTAGAGTAGCTATGGATGTGGGTGTTGTTGGTGACGTTGATCGTCGTCGATGCTGTTTCCTCCTCACACAGCGGCGTGTTCCACCAGTTCGTGCACGTCGTCCACGGCAGCACCGTGCTGCACGACTGGATGATGTAGTAGATGCACCAGACGACAATCATGTTGTAGTACATGAGCGAGGAAAACGACGCAGTCGTCATCCCGAAACCAACTCCTGATAGTAAACCAGTCCACAGGTGACATAATTAACAAGGAATCTGAGAGTCCTACTAAAGGAATACACGTTTCCGACAGGGCTCAATTCATTATAAACTAAATTACTGTACACTAACTGCATTGTATAGTGACCTAACACACACTTCTCTGTACACTAACTTCATTGTATAGCGACCTAACACTCACTTCATTGTATACGGACTTCATTGTACAATGACCTAACACTCACTTCTCTGTACACTAACTTCATTGTATTGCGACCTAACACTCACTTCTCTGTACACTAACTTCACTGTACACTAACTTCATTGTATAGCGACCTAACACTCACTTCTCTTTAACCTAACTTCGTTGTATAGCGACCTAACACACTTCATTGTACACTAACTTCATTGTATAGCGACCTAACACTCACTTCATTGTATACTGACTTCGTGGTATAGCGACCTAACACTAACATCAATGTACTCTAACTTCACTGTATAGCGACCTAACACTCACTTCATTGTAAACTAAAGTATTTGTACAGCGACCTAACACTCTCATTACTGTACACTAACTGCATTGTATAGTGACCTAACATTCACTTCATTGTATACGGACTTCATTGTATAGCGACGTAACACTCACTTCTCTGTATACTAACTTCATTGTATAGCGACCTAACACTCACTTCATTGTATACTAACTTCACTTTATAGCAACCTAACACTCACTTCTCTGTACACTAACTGCATTGTATAGCGATCTAACACTAACTTCATTGTATACTGTCTTCGTTGTATAGTGACCTAACACTCACTTCATCATTGTATACTAACTTCATTGTATAACGACCTAACGCTCACTTCACTGTAAACTAACTTCATTGTATAGCGACGTAACACTCACTTCATTTTATACGGACTTCACTGCATAGCGACCTAACACTCACTTCATTGTACACTAACTTAATTTTTTAGCGACCTAACACTCACTTCTCTGTACACTAACTTCTCTGTACACTAACTTCGTTGTATAGCGACCTAACTCTCACTTCAATGTACACTAACTTCTTTGTACAGCGATTTAACACCCACTTTACTGTAAACTAAATGCATTGTATAATGACTTCATTGTATAGCGACCTAACACTCACATCAATATACACCAACTTGATTGTATAGCGACCTAACACTCACTTCCCTGTACACTAACTTCATTTTATAGCGACCTAACACTCACTTCTCTGTACACTAACTTCATTTTATAGTGACCTAACGCTCACTTCATTGCAAACTAACTTCATTGTATAGCGACCTAACGCTCACTTCATTGCAAACTAACTTCATTGTATAGCGACCTAACGCTCACTTCATTGTACACTAACGCCATTGTATAGTGACCTAACACTCACTTCTCTGTACACTAACTTCATTTTATAGCCACCTAACACTCACTTCATTGTACACTAACTTCACTTTATAGCAACCTAACACTCACTTCTCTGTACACTAACTGTACTGTACAGCGATCTAACACTCACTTCATTGTATACTGACTTCGTTGTATAGCGACCTAACACTGACTTCATCATTGTACACTAACTTCATTGTACAACGACCTAACGCTCACTTCACTGTAAACTAACTTCATTGTATAGCGACGTAACACTCACTTCATTGTAAACTAACTTCGTTGTACAGCGACTTAACACCCACTTTACTGTAAACCAAATGCATTGTATAATGACTTCATTGTATAGCGACCTAACACTCACTTCCCTGTACACTAACTTCATTTTATAGCGACCTAACACTCACTTCCCTGTACACTAACTTCATTTTATAGCGACCTAACACTCACTTCTCTGTACACTAACTTCATTTTATAGCGACCTAACGCTCACTTCATTGTAAACTAACTTCACTGTATAACGACCTAACGCTCACTTCATTGTAAACTAACTTCATTTTATAGCGACCTAACGCTCACTTCATTGTATACTGACTTCATTGTTTAGCGACATAACGCTCACTTCATTGTATACTGACTTCACTGTTTAGCGACGTAACTCTCACTTCACTGTACACTAACGTCACTGTATAGCGACCTAACGCTCACTTCATTGTATACTGACTTCATTGTTTAGCGACGTAACGCTCACTTCATTGTATACTGACTTCATTGTATAGCGACGTAACTCTCACTTCACTGTACACTAACGTCACTGTATATCGACCAAACGGTCACTTCACTGTAAACTAACTTCATTGTATAGCGACCTAACACTCACTTCAGTGTAAACTAACTGCACTGTATAGTGACCTAACGCAAACTTCACTGTAATTAACTTCATTGTTTAGCGACGTAACTCTCGCATCATTGTAAACTGACTTCATTGTATAGCGACCTAACGCTCACTTCACTGTACACTAATGTCACGGTGTTGCGACCTAACACTCACTTCACTGTACACTAATGTCAAGGTATAGCGACCTAACACTCAATTCACTGTACACTAACGTCGTTGAATAGCGACCTAACGCTCACTTCATTGTACACTAACTTCATTGTATAGCGACGTAACTCTCGCTTCATTGTAAACTGACTTCATTGTATAGCGACCTAACGCTCATTTCACTGTAAACTAACTTCATTGTATAGCGACGTAACTCTCGCTTCATTGTAAACTGACTTCATTGTATAGCGATCTAACACTCACTTCACTGTAAACTAACTTCATTGTATAGCGACGTAACTCTCGCTTCATTGTAAACTGACTTCATTGTATAGCGATCTAACGCTCACTTCACTGTACACTAATGTCACGGTATGGCGACCTAACACTCACTTCACTGTACACTAACGTCACTGTATAGCGACCTAACGCTTACTTTATTTGTACTTCATTGAAGTTAGTACAAGTATAGCACATGTGATCGATTCCTTCACCAAATTCTAATTTCGCCTCTGATATATGTCCTGAGCACATACCTTAGCTATATGGGATGTTTGTCCAGGACAGTGGGTTAGTTGCCAGAGGTTAATGCGAGAGATAATGTGTAGTGGTCTTACATCTACTCACTGAGCTGACGCCACTCTATGGAATAACCAACCTCTGAATAACGGGCAGATGTCCCACACTCGAGTCGGTCCTTTTCCAGAGAACTGGGCGATGGTCACCTCGAGGAAAAACATGGGCAGACCACAGACCAGGAGAAAGAAGAGGAAAGGGATCAAGAAGGCGCCTGAAATTATAGACAATAGTAGATTCCACACTGTAGATCACACCTGAAATTATAGACAAT